>JADRCH010000314.1:186342-234264 GCA_019843965.1 Rhynchomys soricoides | reverse complement strand
AGAGAGAGAGAGAGAGAGAGAGAGAGAGAGAGAGAGAGAGAGAGAGATGGGGCAGAAAGACATGGAGAGACAGAGACAGAGAGACACAGTGAGAGAAGAAAAAAAGTAAGGAAAGAAAACATTAGGAGAGTTTCCTGAATCCAGCCATCTTAGGAATATGTTCCATGATGCTGGCAAGGCCAAAGCTGAGTTTATGTTCCCAGGCCCCAGATTCAGCTCCTATCCTACAACTTCAGATGTTTCATATTTGTCAGTTAACCAGTTAAAAATAAAAAGAGGGAAGATGACAATTATTTAAACTAAGGCACACAAGTAGTAAATGTATTGCCTGTCTTGACTTAAATTGACTACTTGGAACTTGCCCACTCTTTTTTTTTAATTTTATTTTCCTTTTCATTCTAAATTACAGACCAGAGTCCAGGGAAGAAGACTTGATTACAAAAGCAAAATCAAGGACCCTGAAACCATGTGACCAGGTGAGCCTGTCACCAATATTAACTTCCTTGCTTAACCCTTTGTGTCAAAACATGATTAGTCAATGCAACAGACCACGATGCATCCACTTGCTTTGAGTTCCCATCCCATAAAAATGTTGTACAATCTCCTTTCTGGGAGATCTCGAATTGGCAGCCTTCCCATGCATGCAGAAAATAGTGCTTTCATTTTTATCTTGTCTCTGAAGTAAGATTCCTGGCTTCCACGCTGAACCCAACATTTGGTGCATTGTCCAGGAAATGAACCTGAGCATGGCAGGTGAAAATGCTACTACTAAACCACCATACACCATGTTGGCAGCCAAAGTGTTGGGCTTTATTCAGGACCTGGTCTCTGGGTCACTGATTATGCTTTTGCAGTCAGGTCTGTTCCTGAACTCTGGTTCATAATTTTAGAATGGTAAGGGAAAAAACAAGTGGACAAACTTCAAGTAGTCAACTTAAATCATGACAGACACTACATTTACTATTTGTGTGCCTTATTTTATATAATTGGTGTCTTAGTCAGGGTTTCTATTTCTGCACAAACATTGTGACCAAGATGCAAGTTGGGGAGGAAAGAGCTATTGTGCTTACACTTACATGCTGCTGTTCTTCACCCAAGGAAGTCAGGACTGGAACTCAAGCAGGGCAGGAAGCAGGAGCTGATGCAGAGGCCACAGAGGGATGTTTCTTACTGGCTTGCTTCTCCTGGTTTGCTCATCTGGCTTTCTTATAGAACCCAAGACTACCAGCCCAGGAAGGGCACCACCCACAAGGGGCCCTCCCCCCTTGATCGCTAATTGAGAAAATGCCTTACAGCTGTATCTCATGGAGGCATTTTCTCAACTGAAGCTCCTTTCTCGGTGATAACTCCAGCTTGTGTCAAGTTGACACACAAAACTAGCTAGTACAATTGGCATCTTCCATCTTTACCCTCTTTACTAATTAGCAGACAAACATGAAACATCTGAAGAAGCAGGATTGGAGAAGATTCTGGATCCTGGAAATGTGAACTTAGTTTTGGCAATGCCAGCAAGATGGAACTTGTTCCTGAGATGTCTGGACTCAGGAAACTGTCTCTTAACAAAAGAAAGAAAAGCCATCCAGGATCAGAATATATCTGACTCCTTAAGAACAGCTTTGTGACAAGCAAGACAGTGGAGCAAAAAATCCAAGATAAGAGCAATCTCTGCAGTGTTCCCAGTCAGTCCCAGGAGCACATGCATTCCAAAAGAACATTTTCAGGTACATACATTCTCTCAAGATGATCTCTCTGATATCTTTTGTAGACAGTTACTTTTATGATTATTTCCCGTTAAAAGAGAACACGTGTTAACACCAAGGGATAGCTCAGCACCATCCTACTTGGTTATGCTGCTCCTGCAAATAAAGGACATAATGAATGACATACAGATGAATCAGCCTTCTCTGAGCTTCCTAGAAACATATCTTTAAAAAAAAAAAAAAAAAAAAAAAAAACCACAGTATCATAAAGGCCCTGCCTGGAATTATGCAGATATCAACCACAGCCTTTGTCTCTGTCTGTCACCTGTTCCTCAGAGAGCCCATTCATCTCTCCCCAAAACCATTTCCATTTGTTCATCCCCCAAATCACATGTATCCTTTCCTTTTCTTCTAATGCAAATATGTATAAACTGTTACATACTTCAGGGTTGTCTAGGTTAATCACCTTTCTTTCCTAAGAGATACATACTTAAGTCATCAAATATGTATACCAGTTCTGTTCACTTGTCAGCTGTCACTGTGGTTCATGGCCTTTATTGGCAGGCTGCTGACAGTTTTCCCTTCCTTCCCCACAGCACAGAAATCTAGAAAAGGGGAGAATTAGAAGAGGTAATAACACCAGAATCTCAGGAGAATAGCAAAAAGAAAAAAAGAGGGCAAGGGTAGAAAGCAACTGTGCATGAGACAGAGAGGGCAGGGAATTTATCAGCATTGCTGTTTAAGAGGAAGACAAGATGTAGCATCATAACTTCAGACCTCATGCCATCCTTGTAACTGGATGGAATTGTAGAATAATACAGTATGTTCCACTTATATGGATGGAATAAGCCAAGGAAGGCGACTTGGCATGAAGAAATGAAGCTCCCCACTTATGACAATGGTCAAGGGAATTCAAAAGCAATTGGCTAGGCATGAGCTATACAGTGTAGGAGAAGAACCCCATTAGAAGAAAATATGAAATTAAGGACTTTGAACATATTTTGGCAAATTGCTTTGAATGTGGTAGAAGATGAACAAATGAGAATAGTATGTAGGAAGCTATCTACGTTAAAATAAAAATCCATAGGAACCTTTAATTTTACAATAAATGAAAAAAATAAAAGGTAAAAAAAAATCTCATTATGAAATGGCAGCACCATCATGGCAGTGTAATTCCTGAATGCTGTTTCAACCCTAGATTTTAATAGGTTGTTTTCTTAGAGTTTTATTGCTGAAAAAAGATATCCTGATCAAGGCAACTCTTAAATACATTTAGCTGGGACTACCTGACATGTTCAAAGATTTAGTCCATTATTATCAAGAAGGGAAGCATGGCAGCATCCTGGCAGGCATGGTGCTGGAAGAGAGGGAATTCTATATCTTGATCCAAAGGCAGCAGCAGGAGATTATCTTTTGCCAGCAGCCAGGAGAGGGTCCCTTCAGTACAAAGTAGAACCTGAGCATAGGAGGCCTCACAGCCCATCTATGCAGTGACACACTTTTTATAAGGCTACATCCCGTCCAATAAGGTCACACCTTCTCATAGAGCCACTTCATATGGTCAAGCACTCAAAGGCATGAGTCTATGGGGACCACGCCTCTTCAAAACCCCACAGTTATATGAGGTGAGTGAAGAAGTTAAGAAAACCAGGTTTAATGAATACTAAGAAAGAAAACTTCTTCATGTTATAACCAGAAGCCAATTAATAACTTTCTAATTTATGAAACCTATGTTAGAAGTTTATCCATATGTCAGCATTCTGAAGGCTACCTGATAAGGTACGCATGTTTATATCTCTAGAGGAAGGCTTCAGGAGGAGTAGAAATTTGTTTCATTTAATCCTTTTAGTTTATTACTTAGGATTTAAGCTATTGTGGTTGAATTGGTTTGATTAAATAGAATTTAATTAAAATCTTCACGATCCAGTTTAAGCCTCTGTGATGGTATCAGACTGACATTTCTGGGTATTATTCATCAGCTTCCATTATGCCCACATGTCTTCACCTTTTGCCTCATGTACCTAAGGCTGGAAATGTGTTCATGAAGTTACTGCTGCTCAGAAAGCCCCATTCAATCATACAGTCAGTGGAAATATATAGGATAAAGTAGTCTTGACAAAGTATGTACATAAAGAATCTCTTTCCTTTCTTTGAGAACAGGAGGCTGCCTAGCAACCGTTATTCTATAGAGGGAGGAGTGAGCAAACCACAGATTGCCATTCTTTTGCTTTCTATGTACTGGATTCCATGTAACAAAATGAAAGCTCACATCTTTTCAGCTTGGAACCCTGATATTTTCCTCAAATCTTTCGTATAGACGCATTTCAGGAGAAACAATGCCCGAAATTGCCTTCAGCATGTAAATGTTGTTTTCCTCTCTAATTCTGCTAATTTTAAACTTACATGCCACATCAAGGCCAAACAGAAAGCTGATAATGGGAAGCACTCCCTGAACATTAAGGCCAAGGGGGTACTATTATGTTTCAATGCTTCTTGTGTTATCCTTTCCACTTTGGTAAACAGATTGCGCTCAGTTTGTATCTAGTCATGCTACAGTTTGCTTGTCTGAAATTTTGCATCTCTATGATCGAAATGAAAGGCGTGTTTGGGATTTATTGAGGAAGTAGGTATGTGAAAGGCTTTCAGTGCTTCAGGTTTGTTTCTCTTTTGTGATGATTTGTAAAGAGCTTGGGAAACAAAGTGTAAATCTTGTAGGAGTGTCTGGATCAAAGCTCCTGTTCTGATGGGTGCAGGATCCAGGCTCAATTATCACACTCCATTAACTCCTTAGAAAGAATAAGCCAGGGCTGTTTTTCTAACTTATGAAAACAAGAAACGAATGCCTTTTGATTTCTCTCTTGTCTCTCTGAACTTAAGGCATCTGATAACTAATAAAAATCCATTAAAGATTGTAAATTAATGTCTCTTTATCTACAAAGTCATTTGCAGTTTAATCAGTTCAACCCACATCCCTCTGCACAGCTGAGCTCTGTTAGATCTGCTTGCATGCATAGGAAAAAAAAACAAAAAACAAAAAACGTGAACTACTTCGGGGCATACTTGTTCTAAGTCTGTGGACACATAATTTTCTGAAGATATCAGGCTTTTTCCTCCGCTAAGAGTTTTGTAATGATGCAGTATTTTCTTGGTGACACAGATAAGTACCTTCATTGAATCAAAACTCTGACATGAAATGGATCTCTGGAAAAAAAAAAAAAATCTGATTAAAGCAGACCTTAACCCCCAGGTTAAATTTTGAAAAAAAAAAAAAAAAAAAGTATCCTCTAACCATAGCATCTAGGTATATTGGGAACCTATGGTGGAGACTACATTAAAAATGAAATCTAATAGCATATACAACATGAGAGCTGTGAACAGCCAAGGTTAATGACAAGATGCATTCTCCAAATCCCAATTTTTCCTTTTGATTCTTAAGGGCAATTATGAGATCAGTACTTTTGATCTACTCGCTAAGGATTCCCATAGCCAAGAAGCACCGCTGCCAGGGGAAGTAAGCATGTGACCTTTTGTCAGGACAAGAATGGATAAGCAACTCAGCTTCCCTGGAACTCGTTGGCTATTGAGAGTTTGGTGGAAGTTGGCACCTGGGAGCAAGGAAAATGAGCACCAGCTGGAACATTTAAGACTTGTCCCAGCTTTTCATTTCCAATAAAGGACACAATTACTTTCCCCTTGGCAGAAACGGCATCTCTAAGCTAGTCATTACAGAAGCTTTTGCCTCCTGAGACGTCTCCTTGCTATGGTACAGCAAGCAGCGGGTTCCTTATTAAAGTGTGTCCCACAGTCTGAGAGAGTGAACCCCCCCCCCCGCAGCTCTTCCTTTTCCCAACATTCGCCTCACCTCAGTGGGGATCCCCAATAATAAATCAGTCTACGCACTGGACTGCCAAGGTGAAGAATAAGCCATAATAACTCTTCTACAATATAAGGCACTCCGGATTCATAGGAGATTTTTAATCACAGTGGAAAGGCAAGCGTGTTAATAAGGTCGATAAATTAAGTTAAAGGGGGATAATTATATTCTATGTTGTAATAAAGGCCGGGGTGGCCAATATCATTAAGGCACATTAAACATTTTTTAGATTATGGAAATAAATTGCAAAAAATATTACTATAAACAAGGGGCTCATTTGTTGTTGCTCATATTAATTATGGCACCGAGGCTGCCATTCCTGCCAGTGGGTACTCTGAGCCAGAGAATAGCCTTGCAGTTTGGATATGACTGAGAGTTAACAGGTAGCATTGTATCATAGCATCGTGACCTGTTTCTGCCAGAATCTTGGACCGCAGTCGATGAAATTAAAGTGAATTCTTCTGGCTTTGTCTTGCTTTATTAATGCCTCTATTTTTTCATTGTTTGATTTTATTTTTTAATTTCATACATATATATGAAATAATATTCAATATATATATGAATATATATAGTTAAGGATATTTCCTCACACATCCATTACCTATCGCTCTTGTCCCTAGCCTCTAGCCCCATTGCACTAGATGCTATCAATTCTATTTTCCTGTAATATACACATTGTGGAGAGCTTTGGGGGGCCTACTTGTTTCTAGACACTTGGTGGGAATTTGACTTCGGGTCAAGACAAAAGAAGTAAGCTCAAGGTGGGAATCTGACTTTGGGCCAGGCCTCAGGAATTAGTACCAGATTAAGAACATTACATTTGAGTTAATGCAAAGTTTAGAGCAGGATCAGAGGCTGGTGTTGCATTCCTTTTGACTTGGTCATCCTGACAAGCCCCTAGAAAGTTGTTTATTGGATTTTGTTTATTGCTTTGCTTGTTTCCTGACCCAGAACTGATCTTATCATTTTACACCTACTTAAAGTTGTATAAAAGCAGACTGAAAAAATAAATAAATAAATAAACCTGTTTCAGCCTCAGAACTGGCTGGGGTCATGCTACAATGTTGTCTAATTGCCTTTTTTTTCTTTTTAATCCTCATTCCTGCCCTGGAGAAACTGTTGACTGACTGAGCTGTCTTGGTCAACACATATTATAGGAAATATAAATATATAAATATATTTAAATAATGTAACATAATGTACAGTAATACAAACATATTTAAACATATATATATTAAATATTATATATAATTTTCTGTGGACATGTGGCATCTAGGAACCACAGATGATCTTTCTGAGGTTGACTTCATTCACTTAATATGATTATTTTAAATTACATCCATTTTACTATAAGTGGCACAACTTTATTTTTTTCGGAAAAAACTTCTGGTGTATTTGTGTGTAAAATAATGTTTTATTTATTAAGTCTTTCAGTGTTAGACCCTATAACTGAACTATTATGAATAATGCCATTGGTATACAAGTTTCTTTTATGACATACTGAGTTAGAGTCCTAGTAAATGTCCCAAGAGTGAAATTATTCCATCACAGGGGAAATATAATTTTAGATTTTGGGAGGAACATAGCCTCTGACATTTATATTAGCTGTATTGCTTGGTTGATTTTTTGCTTATTTATTTATTTTTTTAATGATTTATATACTCCAGATGTAAGTCTTCTATCAGGTGTATAGCTAGCAGAGACTTTTCCGCATCTTGAAATCTGTTTCTTTGCTTCATTATTTCTCTCATTTTCTGTACAGAAGTAGTATTTGATCTCATGAAGTCCTGATGGTTGGCGTTGTATCCTGAACTCCTGGATTCCTATTTGGGAAGTCCTTTCCTATCTCTTTGTCATGCACTGTTTTGCCTAATTCTCTTCCTAACACTTGGGGGGGGGGGAGTTCAGACATTATATTGAGGTCTCATACACATTTGAAATGATAATAATAATCTTTAAGCATTTTGCATTCACACTTCTTCCAACATTTTTCCCTTACCACCCAATATTATAAGATTGCTTTCTCCTTTTGTTTTTTTTTTTTCCTTTTTTCTCCACTGAGTCCAGTTTTTGTTTCTGAGCTAGACTTAGTATTGGGTCCTACTCTGGAATGTAGTCATTCCACCAACATCACATTATTGAAAATGAACAGCACAAAGACTCTTTCCCATCAGCCAATAAATGCTAATAGCTCCTAAGCTTGTGTGGGATCACATATCTCCAGCAAGTGCCACTATGCTGAGATCTTGGAGCCTGTACAGGGCTTTCCATGCTGTCAATATCACCATGAGTTTCTATGTGCTTCTGCATTGTGGTGATTGAGAAAACACTGTTCCCTAGAAGTTATCCACTGCCCCTGACTCTTGAAGTTTATTTCAGGGCAGGGCAAGAGTGGAAGTTTCTTGACACCTCAGTTGTGTCGGGTGATGTTTTCTGGACACTACATTGTGAGAGGATCTGTGATGTTTTGCTGCAAACAGACACTTGAGAGGGTCCATGATGTTTAGAAAGAATATAAACAGAATCCCACAAGCAATGAGAGGATACTCTTGCATTACTATGCTGTGCAACAATTCACTGGTCTTCTTTGGTCTTCACTTTATAGAGAGAAATGCACTAAAGAAATATTTTGCTGATTCTAGACCCTTCTGCTGACTCTTGCTGATTGGTGGCACCTTGATGTATCTGTTGTATTGAGCCACTGCTATTGATTCATGTTTAGTGTTTGCTATTGAATAGTATCCTAACCACAAATAGTAGAAATTCCAAAGAAACTGCATCTAAACAGGTTCAAAACAGTTTTTTCTTGTTAACCTTCTGTTTTCCTACATCTGGATGGTGGGTTAGAAAGGAGATTGACAAGTTTAAGAACCCTAAATACAGTAGGTTTAGAGTAAAATCAAAGCTTACAAGAGACAAATCCTGAAAGAATATGTTCAATAAAGTAAAGGCTAAATACATCAAGTCCACAAACCTATAGTGGACATTGTAGTTTTATAACTCAGTTATACTATTTTTAGCAACGAGCAAACACCACGTGGGAAACTGGAATATATCTCTTTAAAGAATATTTGTGATTACTGATGTTTTTTTTTATTAGCTGTTTTGCCTTTTAACATAAGTTGTGGGTTTTTTTTTTTTTGGTCTATCATCACGAAATGTAATTTTAAATATATAATTTTTGCTTCAAATTTTTATTTTAGAGCCTCACCATTGCAGAAAAGCCTAATTATATTCTAATTGTAAACATCAGGTCTTTGTGGAATGTTTTCCTGAAACAAGTGAACTCAAGACACACTTTCATAGTTAATCATAGGATAGAAACTTGAAACACTGTCTCAAATTCTTTATTAGTTCCTTCTAATCATAGAATTAGTAAGAAGACTTTTCAGCCCACATATTTCCACAGATATTGCATGACTCTAAATAAACTGAAAGACTGCTGAAAACCAATGTAGCCTATGTTCCTTGAAGAGTTCTTGTGTTCTGCTGATAACAGTTTGCTCTTGTTTGGGTTTTAAATAAAATTTTCCTTGCAGAATTTGTCATCAGTATTAGCACCTGGAATAAATTGCTATTGTTTTTTAAATAGGAAGTGCCCACTTCTACTTCATCTTTGATTTAGTTAGGATGAATGTTTGAACCTGTGGCCCATGACAATTTTTACAGGTTCAACCACAGATGTTATCATAAATCTCAAAATTAGAGAATACTAGCACTTTTAGGATAGAATAGGAAGGATTTCTGAGAGAGGCATCTATACCAGGCTGATTAAAAAAAAAAAATGAATATTACTAACAACTATCATTTACTTCGGGATAAAAGTGATATGTTTAAAATGTTAGGAATACTCTGTTTTATTGGTAGTTTGTCTTGTCCATTGGCTTAGAAGGAAATAAATAATAGAATATGAACAGGACCTTGTAATTTTCAGAGGCTTAGGAGCTAAGAAAGTTATGAAGAAAATAGACTATGCTGTGCATGTGCTTCAGTGTCCCCATTCAGGAGTAGAGGCTGGAGGACAGCTGGTGCTACTCAGAAATCAAGACTATTATAGCACAACAGCAACACATCAGTGGAGACTATCAACAATGCTCCTATAGCCTGTTTATGGAAGAACAACAGATGCTGAGTTAAGCAAAAATGGAGCAAAACAAACTAGCTCTAGAGAAGAAACTATTCTGCTCAACCTGCCATATACTTTTCCCTTTCCAGGCTGTCCTGATGAAGAACAGTCCATTGTCACATCGAATCCAAGTTCCTTAGGAGAGAAGAGTAACAGCATTGAACATGGCAGAAAGGAGATGCTCAACTTGCTTGGAAAATAACCAATATAAACAGTTCCCAAATGGGAATATATATATATTTTTTTAAGGATATATGTTGTATAAAACTGATGTTATTTGTATATCGTTTCTTCATGCTTTCACCAAAACATCACAGGAAGGGACCAGCCCTCAACTCCTTGTATGCCTTGTTATCACAGTGGTCTATCCTGTGCTCCTTTACATCTCATTGTAACACCAGAAAGAGGAAGGGAGAAAAATTCCTTTTAAGAATTTTCATAGGAGGTAATGTGCTACTACAAACACATCAAGATTTAATGCTTATAAAGTGTCTATATTTTCTTAAGTGGTATAACCACTAGCAGAGAGCACAAACCTTGAAGATCATTCTTCATCCAGGATCCTGTAAGAACTCTTCTAAAACACTATGGATCACACATGGAGACATACATAAAGGTAGTATGACAATGCTCAGTGAGAGAAAACAAAAGAAATTAATGGGGATGAACATGATAACAATATTGTATGTACAAAATGCACGTAAAAAAATCCATAATGAAAACCAGTATTATTTATGATTAATATATGCTAATCAAAGCAGTGTCTAAAATTTTAAGAAACACAGAAAAAATATTAAGACATAACTAATAACAGTGGTCAACCCTTAGACTATGTAAATGTTGCGGGCTTTTAAAAAAAATCTCGTTTTTTATATTTATTTATTTATTTACTTATTTATTTATTTAGCATATTCACTTTACATCCTGCTCAGTGTCCTCTCCCAGTCACAGCCTGCTACAATCCTTCCCCCTATTTCTCATCCTCTTCTCTTCTGAGATGGTACAGGTCCTCCTGGCTCTTCCCAACCCTGGCTTATCTCATCTCTGTAAGACCAGGCTCCTTCTCTCATACTGAGTCCAGACAAATCAGCCCAGCTAGAAAAAAATATTACACAGACAGGCAACAGCTTTTGGGATAACCCTCACTCCAGTTGTTCAGGAACTACATGCAGACCAAGCTACACATCTGCTACATATGTGCAGGGAGGTCTAGGTCCAGCCCATGTAAATTCTTTGGTTGGTGCTTCAGTCTCTGAGAGTCCCAAGGGTCCAGCTTAGTTGACTCTGTTGGTCTTCCTGTAGTTTCTATCCCCTTTCAGGACTGCAATCCTATTCTTCCATAAGAGTCCCAAAATTCTGTGCAGAGTTTGGCTCTGGGTATCTCTATCTGTCTGAGTCATCTGCTGGTAGAGACTCTTAGAAAATAGCTATGCTAGGCTCCTGTCTTCAAGAATAACAGAGTATCTTTAATTGTGTCTGGAACTGGTGCTTGCCCATGGGATGGGTCTCAAGTTTGGCCAGTTATTGGTTGACCATTCCCTCACTCTCTGCTCCATCCCTCATCCCTGTTTTCCTTGTAGACAGAATAAATTTTGGATCAGAAGATTTGTGGGAGGTGGGTGGTGTCCCTGTTGTTTCATTAATGTTCCTGCCTGACTAGGAGGTGGCCTCTTCAGGATCCACATTCTTAATGTTTTGAGTCATAGCTAAGTACATTTTTGGGTGCACCCCTGATCCCAGGTCTCTGTCTCATCCTGGAGATTCTCCTTATCTTCTTAAGCCCAACAATTGAAGATTTCTATTCATTCTCAAGGCCATCTGGTGATCTCTCCTGATTCATTTTAAGGATTGTTGTGATACTAACCATCCTTACACAACTATGTCTTATTTCATAAAAACTCAACATGTTATATTCATAAGCAAATACATATGCACAAGTTTACATTGTTCATAGGCTAAAACATGAAACTCCAAAGAGAAAAGAAACATAAAATATATACACATACCAAAAACAAACAAAGCCCCACTAGAATATAAAATGAAAATTCCCTCACAAAATCAGAGTTATAGACCCAATTCAAATGTGAAGAGTCATATAATCTTGGGGAAAACCACACTTGTAATAAACAGGGAAAGGGAATTTACTGCCTTCAGAGTAACCCCATTTGTTCAGTAGACTTCTGTCTTGGTAACTGTTTTAGCACTATTTCATACTTCATGGGGAAATTGAGTGGAAGGTAAATTAAATTTCCATCTGACCTACCACATACATGCAGAGCACATCCTTCCCCAGAACAGTGATGGTCCCTGGAATTTGTCACATAACCTGCTTTTACCAGAGTCTCTTGTCTGTGTTTTCTTGTGATTCAGCCAATAATACTGTTTCAAACCTGGCTATAGATGTGATATGATCATCATCCTTAGAGAAATAGGAAATATGTATAAGTATTTAGGAAAAATATAAATTCTATTTAACCTTTCTGATTCATTTTACCCAGAGATACCTATAATTATAGAAGAGTTATTCTTTTCCACTCATTCTTAATTCTTTCCAAATTTGTTAAGTATAAAATTTATCAATGGCATTCATAAACTAAGTTTAACTTGTCTCTATTGCAAAACCCTATGTTGAATGCTTTAAGAGTCCTTGTCTTTTGTTTTAGGCTGATGCATGCTATTATTTCAGTGATTTGTAAATCAAACATTGTGTTCTCTGTCTGAGTAAACTTGAATCCTTGAAGAAAACAATGTGAGTCTCATTGCACGCATTTCATGTCTAGTGACATACTAACATCTGCTTACTTTCCATTTTAAAAAGCTAAGTAGCATTTCAATTTCCCAAGGGCCTAGATTTATCACTTCAGGAATCTTGGCAATCTTTCTTACTAGTAGAGTTACATGCTGGACTCAAGTCAGAGATCCCTCAACAATTCAGTTTTACTATAAAAACAAATGAAGTTCCAGACAGCACCCAGCGCATCTTGCATAGGATTCAAAATGAACACATCACCCACTGGTCTCTTATTGCCTCTTATAGGAATTTTATTTGTTACTAGCCCGAGGCAGCACACTCACTGGTGTTTTTATTGCTAACTTCAATCAACAACCTGTTTCAATGAATGCTATGTGGATCTCAAATAGCACCCCAGCTTCTGTGCTATGCATATAACCTCTCCAGACTGAGCCCCTCTAGGCAAGCCTCTTTTGACAATGCCTCCAATCAGGAGACATTAGAGGTAGTGTAGGATTGTGTGAATCTCTCGTGTTCTCAAAGTTTTCTTGGGAACTTTCAAATGTTTTCCTGAGCTAATAAAGATTCCATAGAAGCACTGTTATAATCACACATGAAACTGGGCTGAACATACTTTTAGGAAGAAAAAGCTTAAATTTAGCATGCTTTCTGCACTCTCAACCTGTCTAAATCCACACGTGTCTTCTATATTTTGCAGCCCTCCTCATAGCCAGTTCACATGGGGAGCCTTGCAGTACTTAGTGTATGCTTCAGAGGCATTTTACACAACACCTACACATTTCAGTTTTATTGGCTCAAACCCCAATGATTGCATTTGCAATTTAATTAAGGAGGGTTTAATTTTAGATTTTGTTTTGAAGGACTGATAGGAAAGAGGCAGGTTGTTCCTCTCACTACCCAGGAGGAAAACACACACACACACACACACACACACACACACACACACCAAATCTAAGCTGGGACATTATTAAGAGAGAAAGCAGAGGAATAGATTATCCTAGAATTAAGCCTTCCTCTGGTTTTACACTGAACACATTTATTTAGAAGTTCAAGGATATTTCTGTTTGTTTGTTTTCTCATTTTAACTATTGCCTTTTCTTGAGATACATATATATGTAGCAATAATGATTAAAGAAGTGGACATGAACTTGAAAGAGGATGAGGGTGTCACTAGAAGAGTTAGAAAAGAGAGATGGAGTTATTTAAATATATTACTTATGTATGAAGTTCAAAAATATTAATAAATGGTGGAAAGCTTGGTAGAAAGGATGATATGAGCATGAAATGGGGTATGGGGCATCGTTTTGCTGCTACTGCAAACTTTCACTTCTTTTTCTTTTGTTCCAATTAAAACACTCGCCTGCGATCTGCGTGGTGTTCCTTTCAAATGAGAATCTTTTCATTGTAGTCACCACTCTATAAATTATAAGCCTTTTCCTTTTAACAAAGGCAATTTAACAAATCACAGAAAAGATTTGCTGAGATATTTTTTGGCAGGCCTGAAATTAAAACAATTAGGCAGCACCCACTTCTGATTAATGGTGAGTAAAGATATTTGGGCTGGCCCAAGAGAAAACCAATTAAGTGTCTAGGAGAGGTGATAATGAATCTCTTCCCCTGAATTCATCTAAGCCCTTCCTTAGATGCTCAGCCTCTGCTTTAATGGCATGCTGTCTTTTGAAATTGACTGCTATGTTTGTGGGGTTTCCATACACTATGAGCCTCATCTCATAGCCTCTGGCAAAAGTCACAGCCCAATTTCACTCTTTTTTTCTAGTGTGCTGTGCTAGCCATGTTACGCCTAATGGGACACTTTTCCTCAAAAGCTAAGAGTATCACAATTATCACCTTTATAATGGGAGGCAAAGGAACTACTGTTTCTTTGTAGCAGGCCACAGTTCCTTACAGTAGAGCTAGAGATGGTTCCATGGCCAGCAGTGGCTACCACATACTTCTACTCGAGCAGAGTTCGATTAGCTGTACTGCTCTATTATAAGATATACAGAGTTGGAAATTTAAAGACAATTTCAAAACAACTTGTTCTATCTTTTCCTGTCTTCCTCAAAACCATTTACCACTTCTACTCTCTTTCATATTCATGGCCTCTTTTATTCACTAATTTTGTTTTATCTACTGTCATATATCTATAGATATATATTCCTAAATATATAACATTCCCAAATATACAATGCATATGCTTTATATATACTATCCTTATATACATATATGGATATCTATTACCTTAATGTATAAACACAACCCTCTACATCTATATTATGTTACTTGTATGTATGTTTTCGGGACTGACCATTTGTTATTACATAACCAGTTAGCAGCGTACTCTTCTGTAAGGAAGACTGTTCTCCCATCCTTTCCTTAGTTGCCTGTAGTTCTTCATGTAAAGTTGAGGTCTGTTGAGTTTTCCCTGACCACATTAGCACATTGATTGTTGTTGTCCTTGGTCATTTCATGAGTAGGCAATCATATTGGGGAGATTTATGAGTGTATGTTGTCACCAACCTAAAAGACACAATCTCACAGCAAACACCCTGACGTTTTTCTCTCTTACCGTCTTTCTGCTCCTGTTTCTGCAGTGATTTTGAGCCTTATATATGGGAGCTATATTGTCAATGCATCCGTTGGGACTAGCTTCCATAAAACTGCAATTTTATTGGCTGTGATTATTTTATAATGGACTTTGTCTATTGTAAGGAGACATTTCCTGGGGGGGGGAGGGTGAGTGAGAACTGCGCTTCTCTGTGGGTGTAAAGAAGAATATGTTTTTAGGAGATACAAGTAGAGACCTTTTTGGCTACTGCCAAGATATGTGTGCCACCTTCCCACTCTTAGAGTTATCACACCAGGACGGTCATTGTAATTCATAGGTGTCATACATTTGTAGGATTGTTGGCTGCTTATTGATTTCAGATCTATTTCCTAATAACATATATCTGTTGGTGAAAACTATTATGTTTAATAAATATTTTGTATCATTTGTAATTTTTGGTGTTGTGTTGACTACATGTTGAGATACATACTCTTCATTCAAGATGTAACTCATCTTAACAACCTGTGGTCAACGTTTGTCAACACCTGCAAAACAGTGTCTTTGTACTGTCAAGATAATTTTACTTTTTAAAAAAAAAAATAACACCACATGAATTAAGTAACACTTATTTGTAGAAACAACATAATTACTGTTTTCAATAAGCAATGTGTAAGATTCACTTATGGGAGGGATAAGGGGAGATAGTCCATCAGGTGAAGGTATTTGACCCCAAGCTTGCAGACCTAAGTTAATCCTGAGAAATCAAATGGAGATAACACATTTCTGAAACTTGTCCTCTGATCTACAAACAGACACAGATACAGACTCAGACTCAGACACAGACACACACACACACACATATTAAATAAAAATTTTAAAAAAACTATTAATTGGTGATCATATGCCAAGTGATCAGCCCTGATAAAATATACATACAAATAGCATTATAAGAAAATATTTGTATGTTTATAACATACATATACATATGAATAATTAAAAATAGATTCCATACATTTGAAAATATCTGAGGGTGGGCTAGAGGCAGGTGGGGTTTAGAAAAGGAGGGAGGATGTTGGGGAAGAAGGGGCTGGAGGGAGAGAGCCCCTGGAGGAACAACTGGAATAAGGGGGCATTTAAGGGGTAGTATTGCAACCTTATGCAGTGAAAATTTCTTGGAATCTAGTGAGAACTTTCAGTACTGGAGCCCGAACTGGACATCTTCTATAACTAGGCAAGCTTTCTAATGTTGGGATTGGAGCACCAACCCAGCCACATAACCCTCAACCCACACCTCCCCTATCTGCAATATGTGCTAGGGCAGTAGTGGATCAGATCTTATGGGAGTGGCCATCCAATGACTGATCTGATTTGTGGCCCATGCCAGACACTGACCCAGAAGCGGGATGGCTCAGAGACCTAGGGTAGAACCAAACATGGCCAAAAAAAAAAAAAAAAAGGCAATGAAATTGTACTATACTCCCACCTCAATCATTATCAGAGAGGCTTCATCCAGCAACTGATGAGAGCAGATGTAGAGATCTATGGCCAAATATTAAGCAGAGCTTGGAGAATGCTGTGGAAAGGGGGGTAAGAAGCATTGTAGGAGCCAGAGTGGCTAAGGGTTACTGGAAAGCACAGCCCAAAAATCTGCTAAGCAGGGCTCATAGGGGATCACAGAGGCTGAAGCAGCAATCATGAGTCTACAGGAGTCTGTGTGAGATCCTCTCCATTTGTGTTGTGGTCATTTAGCTTCGGGCTTTAGTGGGATTCCTAACAGTGAGAGTAGCGGTATCTCTGACTTTTTGATCTGCTCTTGTGACGTTTTCTTTGTACTGGATTGCCTCATCCAGCTTTGGAAAGAGGGTTAGTGCTTCACCTTATTACAACTTGTTATGCCACGTTCAGTTGATATCCTTGGGATGCATGATGTCTTCTCTAGGAAAATGAAGGAACAGTAGATCTGGGTGAGAAGGGAGTTAGGAGAGAATCTGAGAAAGGTGGAGAGAGGGTACACTGAGATCAGGATGTATTATATATGAGAAGAATGAATCAAATAAAAACCTTAAATTTTTTTCAGAAATCCAAGGGGGAATAGGTGAGGGGTTGGAGGGAGGAAAAGGAAAGGGAAGAGGAATAATTTTGTAATTATATCTTAGCTTGAAAACATAGAAATATTAGTAATAAAATTTTGAGCCAGGTTTTCACTACGTAGCACTTGCCTGGAAACCTTTATATAGATCATTACAAGTATGTTAGGATTAAAAATATATGCTATCATGCCTGGCCATAAAATATATGTTTTTAAAAGCATTCACTCATGTTTAGTTAATGGGATGAGTCATACTTTGCTGGTACAACAGAATGTCAAAGGCTTGGTATTTTTTACAGAAATATATTTGTTTCTTACTGTTTTGACAGTTAGGAGGCCCATGAGCAAGGCTCTGGTATGCATTCATGGATTTTGTGCTACTTCAATTGTGACAGCAGAGAGCATATCAGAGGCAATGTTTAGAACAAAACAACTCAAATTACAACTCACTGAGTTCCTCAATATAGACATAACTTATTTCTGATGGCAGACCCAGACAACTTTACTAGTCCAGCCCTCAGTATTGCTACTACACTAATCCACATCAACGGGAGCTGCTGAAAGCAGCCCAATCCCTAATGATGTGTTTTTAAAAATGCAATCTGGGTTGAATGTCTTTTTTCAATTCCTCAAGGTTCTGGCATTTACTCTCCACTCCAACTAAAAACATAAGTTATAAATGAAGCATATGTTGGTAGGTTCCCATGTGAATGAAAGTTACTTTAAAATCTGATTAAATACAAGAGAAATGTAATATGGCACCTTCTGTTGTATTTTTTCTTCATGGAAGCTCACAGGTGCCTCATTGAGTATCTAAGCATTTCTGGGATTTGCCCACGTACTGATGTCTCTTACTGGATGTTAGTCATTCTAAAAAGTGTAAACTGTCATCTGATCATTGTACAGTCTACCTTCACAAAGCAATGTTCAAATGTTCACATTTCACAGCATAGGCCACTCACGTATTTTATGTAGTCTAGTTACCCACTTGAAGTTATGTGGCCTGTATTTCCCTGGTCATAGGAATTGAACACAGTACTTTGGGAATGATAGAGACACACATTTTCACTGAGTTAAATTTTCTTGTACTTGACATTTTTTAAGTGAGGGATTTATTGACCTAGTTAACAGTATTGGAATATTAAATCTTTGTATACATTTGAATACAAATTTTTTTTTTTTTTAGAATTCTGCTTTGTAAATGCTGGACTATCAGAAAAATCTATACAATCATTGTGATGATAACAACACAATACTACCAATTAAATTCAAATTGCATTGCATGTATAAGTCATGATGTGAAAAATTGACTTGTGCTTTAGTTACCTGTCTGTTTCTATGACAAAATACTCATAGGAGTACAATTAAAAGGACCACAGAATTATTTTGCATCACAATTTTAGAAGTCACCATCCTGGCTCAGCTTATTCCCTTGCTTTGACACTTTGGTGAGGTAGGTAAGATTCAGGTAGCAGAGAAATGGGCTGTGGCTCATCATGCCCTTCAAGCTTGTGTCCCCACTGACCTATATCTTCCCACTAAGCTCTACCCCTGCTATCTCCCAGAAGCAGTTATTATATGAAGGCTAAGTATCCAATACTTGAGCAATATGCATTTGTGGCATGTGCTCACTGATAAGTGGCTATTAGCCATAAAGCACAGAATACTTATGACACATCCCACAAACCCAAAGAAGTTAAACAAGAAGGATGGCACAAGCAAATGCTTGAATCTCACTGAGAAGTGGGAAACAAATAGTCATAGGAGGTAGAGGGAGGGAGGAAACTAGGTGGGAGAGGGGATGGGAAAGAAAATGGGGAGTCAGGATCAGGTTTAGGAAGAGACAGGAGGGAAGGCAAGAGGACCAGGGAAATCAATGGAAATCTACTGCTGCCAGGGGTAGGAGGGTGGGGGGAATCTCTAGGAAATCTCAAAGACCTGAGATGGGGGAATTTCCCAGGAGTAGTCAATGCAGGTGACCTTAGCTGAGATGACTAACAGTAGGGATATAAAACCATAACCACAGTGGAGAAATATGAACACCAAACCAAGGACAAAACTTTTGACATAAAATTTGTCCTGTCTAAAGGAAATCCAGGGACAAAGATGGAGTAGAGACAGGAGGAATTGCCAACCAATAACTGGCCCAAATTTAGACCCATCCTATAGGCAAGCACCAGTTCCAGACACTATTAGTGATACTCTCTTATGCTGAGATATTTTTGAAGTCCTAGCCATAACAACATGCTAAAATTGCTGGAAATCAATCTGGAGGTTCATCAAAAAATTGTAAATAGATCTACCTGAAGACCCAGCTGGACCAATTTTAGGGATATAACCAAAAGATGTCCCACCATGCCACAGGGGAAAATGTTTGACTATGTTCATAGTGGCCTTATTTGTGATAGCCAGAAGCTGGAAACAACCCAGATGTCCCACAACAGAAGAATGGATATAGAAAATATGGTTCATTTATACAATTTAATACTATTCAGCTATTAAGAACAAGGACATCACGAGTTTTGCAGGTAAACAGGTGGAACTAGAAAATATCATGAGTGAGGAAAATCAGACCTAAAAGGACATGTTTGGTATGTACTTACTAATAAATAGGTATTAGGCAAAATGTGTAGAATTGCCAGGATACAATCTTCAGAACTCAAGAACATTAACAAGCTGAAGATCCCAAGTGAGTGCACTTCAATCTCACTTGGGAGGGAGAAGAAAGCAATCATGGAGAGCAGTGGGAAGGAGGAATCTGGGTGGAAAGGGGGACAGAAAGGAAAAGGGGATCATGATCAGGTATAGGGGGGAGGGGGAAACAGGACTGAAGCCCTGAGGGCCAGCAAAAATGAATGGAAACAGGCAATCTTGGGAGGTAGGAGTTGGGGAGACTCTATAGAATGTACCAGAGAACTGGTAGGTGATAGACTATCAGGACCCAAAAGGAAAGATCTTGTATGAAATGCCCTACAGTGGGAGAGGTATCTTGTAGAGTCCATCTCCAGTAGAAAGACAGGGCATCAAGTGGAAGGATGAAGTTACCATCCCACAGTCAAAAACTATGACCCAGAATTTTCCCTGTCTAAAAGAACTGCAGGGACAAAAATGGAGAAGAACCTGAGGGAAAGGAGGTCCAGTGACAGGCCCAAGTTGGATCCAGCTCAAGGGGAGGCTCCAAGGCCTGACAATATTACTGATGCGATGGTGTGCTTACAGACAGGAGCCTAGCATGACTGCCCTCTGAGAGGCCCAATAGCATCTGAAACAATCAGATACAAATACTTACACCCAAACAATTGTCAGAACTTACCCCTGTGGTTGAATTAGGAAAAACTGGAAGAAGCTAAGGAGGATGGCAACCCCATTGGAACCAGCAGACTCAACTCATCTGGACCCCCAAGAGCTCCCAGACACTGAGCCACCAACCAGACAGCATACACCAGCTGATATGAGAACTCCAATACAAATTCAGCAGAGGACTGCCTTGTCTGGCCCCAGTGAGAGAAGTGGCACCTAACCCTTGAGAAATTTGAGTCCCCAGAGAGTGGTGAGGTCTATTGGGGTTGGGGTGATGAGGTGGCAACATCTTGGAGACAGGAAGGGAGGAGGTATGGGGTGAGAAAAAGTCAGAGGGCAGACAGGAAGGGGCATAATGATTGAACTGTTAAAAAAAAAGATTAAAGAATTTAAAAAATGCTGAGATTTTAAATCTCTGGACATGGATATATTTTCACTTACATAGATCCTTTTGTAACCATCCTTTTATAGTTTTAAAGCTTAACATATACAGATTGTATAACTTTATAAATCGATATAGTTATTTACATTAGTAGATTAAGTAAGAAAAAGTATTTTCTCGTATCAATACTCAAAATGAGCATTTGGCAAAATTCCAAACATACTTAGAATTCTCAAAAATAATTTAAAAAATTAAGCATAAAAATTCTCAAAGATAGAAGTTGTAAAAAATCTTTGTAAAATAATGAAAATGTCTGAAATCCCCATGGCTAATATGAAAATTATGGTGAAAAACTGGCAGTGCCAGAGGCTGAGGACAGGGAGCCAGTGGACTTACCCCTCACCCCTACTACTTATGAAGCTCTGCAATAACACATACAAGTGAAAATTGTAAAATAGAAACAGATAGATTTTATTTTACTTATAAATAAATAAAATTTTTATTGAGGTTGAAGTCCCCAAAAATAAGATATTTCTCTGAGCCAATACTCATTAACAGCATTGAAGCAATAGCTGTATATGTCTGAGCTCCCAACAAGAACAAAATACAAAACCATGTGTAATAAAAAGCAGTATATGGATCAGAATAAAACCACATTGAAATGCTTATGAATAAATATGTAAATATATTAAAAACCCATTTTTAGTTAAAGATTTAAGAGTAAAAGTTTTGTTCTTTGTATATCTGCAACTCTTAGTATTCTTTTTTGAAAAGTTCCTTTGCTTAATCCTATAAAGTATGCATAAATTAATGGCAGATCTCTGGTATCTTTTCTATTTTTTATTTTATTTTAATATATGCTCTGTCAGACGTGTAGGCATATATCTGATTCTAATGCTTTAAAGAAGACATAAAAAAATGAAATTATCTGATTACTTAGTGTTACATTGCTACCATTTGAAAGCTTTTTCATGCCTCACCCAAGTATGTATTTGGGCAGAAGGCTTGAACCATCCCTCCAATAACTAACAATAATATCCTAAAGTTGCTAATTTGTCTGATAAGTTTAATAAGCCAAGAGAAATTGAAAATATTAGTTTCCATCTATGGATAATATAAAAAATTATTTATAAGACTGATAAACAGTAGTGTGTTAGCTTGAGTTTTTATTGTTGTGAAAAGATATCACGGCATAAAGACAAACATTTCATTGGGGCTAGCTTACGGTTTCAGAAATTTGGTCCATTTTTATCATAGCAGAAAGTATGGCAGAGTCCCAGAAGAGCTGAGAATTCTGCATTTGATCCAAAGCCAGTAGGAGAGTATTATCCTCCATAAGCAGCCAGACGGAGACTAGGTTCCACACTGGGCAGATAGTGATCACTAGGACACCTCAAAGCCCCCCGCCCTCCAGTGACCTTCTACTTCAATAAGGCCACAACTCCTAATAGTGGCATTCCCTATAGCCAACACCTCAAATCCATGAAACTGTGGAGAGTGAACATCTTCAAGCCACCACATTCTACTCCCTGACCCCCATAATCTTGTTACTATAATTCAAAGTGCATTTAATCCATCTTCTAAGTCCCCATAATAAAAGTCCAATGTTCAAAATCTCTTCTTGGATTCATGAAATCACTTAACTCAAATCTGCTAGAAGATCAAAATCAAAAGGCAGATTGCATACTACCAACATCACAGGACATATATTACCATTACAAAACATCATAGTAAGAAAATACTAGACCAAAGCAATATTAAAACTGGGCAAGCTCCAAACTATGTGTCTCCAGGACTGATGTCCAATACTTTCAGCTTTGTTGGTTACAACAAGATTCTTTCTCTTGAACTGTTTCTAGTCCTTGTTAGGAGCTTTCCTGGGCAGGTATCCCACAGATCTGGCATCTCTAACACATGAGATCTCCAAGGCAACTTCAGCTTCACAGCTTCTTGTTTCAATGTCTGGGGTCCACACATCCTGACTTGTTCCAATGTTTAGGATCCTTCAAAGGGCTTGGGTCACTTCTCCAGCTCTGTCCTCTGTAGCACTCTAGGTTCTGGTTGACTTCATTCCTGTGCTGCTGCTGTTCTTGGTAGTCATCCCACAGCACTGGCATTTTCAATACTCTTGGGTCGTCCATTATAGGTAGGCTCCACTTTCACCAATAAACTCTGTATTAGTCAGGGTTCTCTAGAGTCACAGAAATTACAAAATGTCTCTCTGTATTAAGGGAATTTATTGTAATGACTTACAGTCTTTAGTCTAACAAAGCCAACATGTGCTGTTGTGAATGGGAAGTCCAAGTATCTGGCAGTGTCTCAGTCCCAAGAGGCTGGTTGTTTCAGACAGTCTTCTGTATAAGCTGGAATCCTGAAGAAGTAGTTTTAATAGATTTTCTGGCAACTAAGTACAAGCACATGAAGAAAAGTGAATCTTCTTCTTCCAATGCCTTTATATAAGCCTCCGGAAGATGTGGCTCAGATTAAAGGTGTGTACCATCACACCTAGCTTTGGAACTTGCTTTTCCTCAGGCTGGCTTGCAACTCAGAAAACTGTTTGCCTCAGTCTCCTTAAATGCTACCTTGCCTGGGCCTAAGTTTTTCATGGCCACTATGACTCAAAATCTCCATCTCAAGATCTTGGACTGCAGCCTGAGGCTTCCAGCCTCAAGATCTGGGTCACAGGTGTGCCCTCTATTTCTGGATGGTAGTCCATTCCAGATATAGTGAAGTTGACAAATGAGAATAGCCATCACAATCCATCCCTTGTCAATTTGACACACAATCATTTTTCCTTATATCCAAATGAAAATAATAATATTGTCATAGTAATACCTAACATAATATAGCTAGTTCATGATTGAACTAGCCCGTTGAACAACAAATGCATAAACAAGAATCTTAGCTGAGTGGGATCTTGTCCCAAGCTCGCTATTCCCTTAATTCTATTTAATTTCCTGAACACAGGACTTAGCTTCATTCAACTTCCTGGTGTGCTTTTAATCTCTAAACTTTTTATTTTTTCCTTTCTCAGTTTGCTACATTTGAGCAAAAGGCTCTTCTTGAGAGTGAAGCAGGACAGAGTTTATGCTAGGCTATTTTGAGGTTTCCCTTATCAGTGTAATTAGTTAACATCTCTTCACCTTAGCCTCAGACACACTCTTCAGGCAAGGGCAAAATTCAAATACATTCATCAACAAAATATCACAAGAATAGTCTCTAGATCACATTCTTAAATTCTTCTCTTAATCCTCTTGAGCCAGGTTCCCACAGTTCAAGTTACTCTCATTACCACTGTTTTTCATGCTTCTACTAGTATGGTCCATTAAACCCCACTTAAATTATTCCACTATTTTCCAAAGTCCGCAAATCCACATTCCTCCGAACAAACCATTGTTGGGTCTATCACAACAATACTCAGTCCCTGGTACCAACTTCTGTGTTAGCTTGTGTTTTCTTGCTGTGAAGTCCACCATGGCGAAGGCAACTCTTACAAAGGCAAACATTCAATTGGGGTTGGCTTACAGTTTCAAAGGTTTAGTCCATTATCATCATGACAGGAACCATGGCATAGTGCTGGAGAAGCTTAAAGTTCTACATTTTGATCCAAACACCACAAGAGATTATTGTTCAAAGGTAGACAGTAGGAGATTACATTTCACATCTGGTAGAACTTGAGTATTAAGAGACATCAAAGTCTACACGGATAGAGACACACTTTCAACAGGTACACACCTCCTAATATTGCCACTCCCTATGGTCAAGCATTGAAAGATAAGACTATACAAGGAACAAACTTATTTCAAACCACCACAGACAGTGATGTGTTTCACAAGGGTGTGTTGGCAAAGGCATCATCAAACCCTCGGTAGCAAGAAAAGGGTATCAAGTAAAATTTCTATATAAAATAGGATTTATATTACATGAACATGAAAGATATATGTTACTATCTCCAAAATTTTGACTTCAAATATAAGTCATGTAAATTCAAAACAAAATATTCAAGTTATTCAAGGATCATCATTTCAATATAAATTATATTCATATCTTTTCTTCGAGACTTTGTTTACATTTAGGAAAATTAGCATTCATGCAAACTATGAAATGCATTGTAAATCTTCAAAAGTATTTTTAGGCTTATATATTCTCATATGAAAACATGTTTTCTGTAACACACACATACACACACACACACACAACTCATTGATTGCTTCATAATTCACCAAGATTTCCAGGTCTTATGCTTTCAGGTAGTTTTTTATGTCATTAAGTATTCTACAATTTTATAGACATACATTACTTTATATTCCAAGAAAAATAGAGTTCTTTGCTCATTTTAGTATGCCTCTAAAGGTAAATTTTTCCCATAAGATATTTCTATTTGTTTGTCTGTAATTACTTAGTGTTGACACTAAAATATCATTTCTATTCAAGAGTTTTCCTTTCTATGATTATTCTGCACATAAAACTTGTTCCAGTTCTTTGCTTCCTTGCTATTCTTGCCTTTTAATCTTTCTAATAATGGCTCCTCAGTTTGCAACACATTTGGAGATGCTAGGGGAACACTGGGATAATTCATTTACTCCAGGTTTGTTCAAGAACCACTTCCTATCTGGTCTTTGCTTTTTCCATGGACAACAACTTGTTTTTATGAAATTGTACTCTAATAAATCAAGGCACAGAACACTGGGTATCAATATGAAAGAACAGAGATTTGGTGAAATTATTTCAGTTTAAGTAAAAAATGTTTAAACACTACTTGTACTGTTAATTTTCATAAACATGTCCAAAAAGACTATAACAGGAAATATGAAAATAAAGATATTTTACATTTTAATAAATTTTATTTATTTTAAAATTTATTTTGATTATTTTGAATTGTATACTTTATGTAGGTATGTGCATGCAAATATATGCACCGATAGAAGCTACATGTATACTGTACCTCAGAACTGGTATTAGGTTTGGCTATGAACCTTAGTTAGAGTTTTATTAATGTGAAGAGATACCATGACCATGATGACTTTTATAAAGGAAAACATTTAATTTTGGTTAGCTTACATTTTCAGTAGTTTAGTTCATTATCATTATGGTAGGAAGCATGGCAGTGAGCAGGCAGACATGATTTTGGGACAGCTGAGAGTTCTACATCTTGTTCTATAGACAGGAGAAGAAGACTATGTATCACACTGGGCATAGTTTAAGCATAGGAAACCTCAAAGTCCATTCCAAATTCCTCTAACAATGACAAACATACTCCAACAAGTCCATACTTTCTTTTCTTTTCTTTTTTTCATACTCTATTTACATTTCAAATGTTTCGCCCTTTCCAGATCTCCCCTGTGGAACCTCCCCATTCCCTCCCCCTCCCCCTGCTGCTATGTGGGTATTCACCTACCCACCCACCCACTCTTGTCACCCCTCCTTGGCATTCTCCTATACTGGGGGACCTAACACCCTCAGGCCCAAGAGCCTCTGCTCCCCCTGATGTCTAACATGACCCTCCTCTGCTGCACATGTGGCAAGCACCATGTGTCCCTCCATGTATATTCTTTGGTTGGTGATCTAGTCCATACTTTCTAATAGTGCTATTCCTTAGGGGCCAATAATTCAAACACATTAGTCTCTTGGGGGCTATACCTATTCAAACCATCACAGAAGCAACTGTTGTGGATGCTTATAATTGGGTCCACTGAAAGACCATTACATATTCATAACTACTGATCCATCTCTCCCACCAAAATTGTCACCTTATTAAACTGAAGAGGAAACTGGCCAAGAAACATGATAATCTGCTTCATTAACCATGGAGATAAGAAAAAGTGTAGTGAGATATTATTAGTAGCCAAGGAGACAGATTCTAAACCTATTTTTAAAACACAAAGAAGAGAAGGACAAAATGATCAAGGGAAGATGAGAGGTATGGAGGATAAACATTAGAACAGGTGGACAAGATAAATACAAGAAAAGTAACCAGAATAATTCATGGAAAGATATATATCTTTTTCTGACGATAAACACAGAATTTGGGAATCCTCAGTTCTGTAGAAATGTGTCTGTATGTCTGTGCATCCTTGTACATATGAGCAAATGCCTTGCACCTTTAAGTCTCACTTAGCAGACCTACTACATTATGATGAGCTTTTATTTCTCTTGATCTCAGAAAGAAATTTAGGAGGAAATTTTGGGGTACAGTAATAAAATGTTATCAACTAACTATACTTGCATTAATAATAACCATGCAGAAAATATAAACTGAAATTGTTATTCAGGTAATGTTTGTTGTGCTTACTAAACCAGAAAAATAGCTGTTGGTGTGTGCTCAATGGAGTGAAGTGAACCTGGAAGACTATGGCTGCTGGGTGACCTGCAGGTTCAATACACAGCTGTGTTTGTGAAGGTGTTCTTTTAAAAAATATTTATTCTGAAAAAATCCATATGCCTTTAAGAAAAGTGAAAGCAAGTTTTTAAAAATGCAACAGTGATAGATTTTTTTCCTTCTCAGAATCTTTGTTTCCATTTCAATTTAAAGTGGACATTGAAAATATGGAGCCATTTTAAGCATATTTGTCAATATTTTAATGTCTATAGTACACCTGTGATAAAATTAACTAAACAAAAATGCACACAACAGTGAAGAATGTTTATGAGGTGAAGCAAAGAGGTATATAGAGATAGTGCATGCATCAATCAACATGAGGATTCTAGGAATAGTGTGACTCCTCTACACTCTGAATGTCTTTGCATAAAGTCAAGGTAAATCCCTTCGTAAGTGTGTGTTTGTGATTGGATCACGGTGTCCAACTATTACTGTGTGTTTATGTTCAGGGTCTTTGATTAAGAAAGTTGCTACATATGAGGGAACATTAACAGGATTGCATAATGTTCACTATAATAATAAAGCCTGGCTTTATGGCTCATCCTTCTCATTGCAGAACTCATGAGGCAGAGACAAGCAAGTAGTTGGTTCTCTGTGATTTTTGAGGCCAGCCTGATCTACAAAGTAAGTATGAGGCCAACTAGGATAATATCCTGTCTTAAGAAAACAGAAACAGAAAAAATAGCAAGAAAGGAAGGAAGGAAGGAAGGAAGGAAGGAAGGAAGGAAGGAAGGAAAGAAGGAAGGAAAGAAAGAATCACTATAATGCAAAAGTATTATTTCACTTATGCTAATACTAAATGTTTCCCCTTCTAAAATAAAATGTATGAAGCCAAGATACTCATCAGATTTCAAAATCATTGTTTGTTTGATCTATAAAAAGACAGGTTATATATTTTTACAGGCTGGCCTCAAACTCACTGAATAGGTGAGGATAATCTTGAATCCTACTTCCACCTCCAAAGTTGCTGCATACCAGGAGTATACCACTGCAGATTTTGAAATTTTAAGTGATATTCTTTTACTTACTTTCAATGTGAACAAGTGACTCCTAATGTCACCTTTCTTTAGTGCCATGGGACAGCAATTACTAAGATAATATCCTAATATTTTGAAATGGTTTGGACATATCTTCAACAAATTCCATGAGAGGTAAGTTGGCATTCTCAGTAATGCTGAGTTCATATACATGGTCTTGCCCTAAATCTGTATCTTTGAGTCTGTAAATGAAGACTTCATATGAAGTTAAGCACTAAATGGAAGTTTCTATTTCTTAATTTTTATATATTATGAGAATCAAGAATACTTGCTTCAGAATGCATTATTTTCCACTTCAATATTTAGAGTCATGAAGATAGCACTAAGTCAGAATCAGCAGTGATGTCTAATCAAAGCTAGAAATCAAAGAGCTTGGCCGGAATGCAGGAATTAGATACAGGTGGATGCCAGAATATTTTAGTGGATTGGAGCAATCAGCAGTTTCAAAAGTAGGTTTCATGTACCAAGAAAGATATGGGCAGGAAAAGTGACTTTAGAAACTGCCAGCTGTGACAAGCCTGATTAGCAATGGCATAGTTCTACTATGCCATCTGTGATATGTGTACTTTCTTTACAATATGCTGGAACACAGGGACCTACAAAGCTATACATGGCTGTGTTTCAAGCAGACAGGCATGTAGCAACGTAAAGATAATTTGCTTGTTGATACACAAGAATATAAGGAAATGCTATAATCATGTAATATTAAATTTTAAACAAATAAACTAATAGAAAAGAAAAACTAATAGAAAATAATAAAAATAAGACTAATTTCATAAAACTTTAAACTTGTTTGAATATATTTGTGTGTAGTGTGAATTTGTGGTTCATGGATGTGAGTGAATTTGTGTGTGTGTGTGTGTGTGTGTGTGAGAGTGTGTGTGTGTGTGTGTGTGTGTGTGTGTGTGAAAAGGCACGATGCTCATGTTGATTGTCTTCCGTAATCAAGTTTACCTTATACACAGTTTCTTGTTGAATCAGGAACTTATCTTTGTGTTCTGGTAAGTTCTCAAACTCCAGTAACTTCCTGTCTCTGCCTCCCACATCTACTAGAATTGGAAACCAAGTATCACATATACCTGGATTTTAAGTTGTTTTTCGGGATCCAAATTCCACTCCTTATGATCTCATTACAAGCCCTTTATCCCTGATTCATCACCCCAACTTAATAGAATTTATTTTTGATGGGAAAACAGTTAACTCATTTGTATATTTTTAAAATTAATGTTAATTGTTTAGCTAATTACTTATTATGCATCAGTGGTTTAGAGACTTTATGAGTCTGTTTAGAACACTTTCTACTAAACTGAAATTTCATTTAGAAAAACTAATTTTAAGACTTTCAGTAATAAATTAAAAAGAATAATATGTTTATCAAAGGGCTTATTTCACATATTCAAAACTTTCATATTTGTTTCATTCAAAAATAAAACTACATAAAGCAAAGTAGATACCTGAATAGTCCATATTATTTTAGTATATCATAACTATAATAACTGTGTTTAGGTGGATATGTTTTAATCATACTCAGTAATTTGCTATTAGAAATAAGCTCTATTCTTGGTTCTATGTAAGGAAGGCTGAAGGACTGAGCAAAGACTTTTGTGATTAGACTCAGACTAAAGATTGCATGTGGGTGCTTCTTACCCGGATATAGGAAAATCTTGGGTTTAGTCCACGGGAAACAAATATAGGAAACACAGATCAGGATGCCCAAATATCATAGACCAAGAAGAATGATGAGGAAGAGGAACAGATGAAGCTGACATAGCAACCCCAAAGGTAAAACAACTTATAAGTTACAATTCCCTAACACAATCAGTCTCTATCTCTTTTGTGATGTTTCTACAGCCAAGCTATAAATCACAAGGAAGAGATCAAACCCAAGCAAAACAAAACAAACACAACAACCAAACAAAACAATGGTCTAACAAATAACAGAAGCAATTTTGTCATCTATGTCTTGTTTCACAATGTTGGACATCATTTCATAGACATTTGTCAAAGTAATTGCACTCATCCTTCATTATTTTGCTGCATAGATGCTCTCAACAATGGCTTGAACATACATTGGTTCTAGAAAATGTACTTTGTCAGCATTAAAAGTGATGTTTGCAAATCATGTACGGCTTTATATGTAATATAAAGACAATGTAATTCGTATGTGCAAGTTGATCTAGAAACTGCTACATAGGCATGAGACCTGTAGACAAAGTCATGAACTCAGCTCTAAGAAGGTGGTTGTGATTGAACAACCTGGTTTCCTGAGTATACTTAGTGACTTACTTTACTTCACATCTCCTCACTTTATCAATTTCTTATTTGTTTTTTAAAATATGTTTTCATTGAATAGGATTATATCTCTTCACTTTCCTATGTATCCCAGTTCCCTTTCCCCAACTTGTCTCATATTTCTTAACTCTCAAGTTAAACCTCTTTTTCTTTGATTTTTATTGCTACATATAAGAAATCATATATGTATCTGTAGTATAATATATCAATACAATGTACTGAGTTAATTTTTATTATCTATGTGTATATAGATTCAGGTCTGTCCAGTCTAATTTTGGCAACCAATAAGGGGTGCTCATTCATGGAAGAGGTTAAATCTTCTTCCAAGTGTCATGAGTTGCTTCTGAAGCTAGCAAACTCATGAGCATTAGAAAAGAATATACTGCCATCACTATGATAGAACAGCATAATTCCTTACTGCATTTTAAATCTTATCCTATTTGTACCCACACATAAGTGTAGCTACTACACCTCACCAAAGATATTTCTCTGGAAACAAATGGAGCCTACCAAAGAAAACCACCTCCTGACACATGAAGATACTAGCAGAAACTGAAGAGTCCAGCCCCAACAAAATTATTTGTAATATAGTGCTTGCATCTATGGCTCAAAATGTATTTCAGAAGATGGGTGGATGGATTCTAATCACCAGATTACTAAGAACTCTATTTTGTAACAGACTTCTGCAGAAATGGCTACATATGAAAGACAAGAACAATTACAATTATCAATATACTTATTAAAGTGGAAGGGAGAACATACATTCATTCTTTGTATAGAATTTATTTTGAGTTTTATACAATGAAATAAGATATCTATCATTAATATCTACCTTCTTGCTCCCTACAGCTCCATTAATCAAAACATTCTCCTCTCAACCTCATTATTGTTTTTCCTCCTCCTTCTCCTCTTCCTCCTTCTCATCCTTCTTATCATTCTAGTTCTCCTTGTCCTGCCCATCCACATCTTCCTTGTCCCCTTCATTCTCCTTATTCTTCTAGTCCTCCGCAACCCTCTTCCATTCCTTCTCTTTCCCTTCCTCCTCCTCCTCCTCCTTCTTTTCCTTCTTTTCTTCCTTTTCCTCTTCTTCCACTTGGTCCAGGAAAAGAATTTCTTACATATATAGAATTTCTTATATATGTACATCTATGTGCTTAGCCACTAGTGTAAGAACAAACTACTGGTAGTCACATGTACAAACAAAAATTTTTCTTTGCATATGTTATGTCATTATTGAACCAACAGGAATATTTTGACAGTTAGGTTAGTATTTTGGCATGAAGTGTCCAGTTCTCAGTAAGATCATTGATATTTTTTATCCATGAAGCTCATTCTGGCAGCACCACAACTATTCATCAGGAAGGAAGATTTCCACTTAGTCTGAGATTCATTTTTCCAAGACTTGTAGCAAAAGTAAATAGTGTATTCATCAATAGGGTCTACCATTGTGGGTAACAAAGAACAATGGTATTATCCGGTGTTATTTTTGAGATTTTTGCATGTCTCTGACCAATAAGTTACAAACATGTTTGCTATGGATATCAGTAGGATTTTTATTTAATAATCAATGCCGTCTGAGGGTAGCACTGACTATGTAGTATAGTTCTGCTCAAACTTGGTCCTTTAAAATTATGTTTGGAAATTAGTTTACTTAATAGTGAATTTTTATGAAGCTTTTCAAATATCTTTAGTATTGATTAATGAACCTGAGGAAATGACTCTTCTCTGACATTCTCCCATTCCAATTTTTGTATTCAGTCCTTTAACGCTCAGCACCTCCTCACACTTCTTAACTCATCTTACATGTGTTCTATTATATCTTTAAATTTAAATTTTAATTTTATTTGTAAAACAATAAATTTCTACATGGCTTATTTTTGCACCACCTCTTTAGGTTGACCTTCTCCCCCACTTTCTGGTTTCTGCAAATCACTTGCACCTATTCCTAGTAAAGTATTTAGGCCCTTAGTATTATTCTACCTCTTTACTTTTATGTAATATATAATCTACTAGACAAATTGATTTATTAAATTTATCATCACTACAATGATCCTGTTTAATTTCTTTGCTTCAATGTGTGGCTTATATTGAACACAAAACAGATGACTGGAGAGAATGTGTAATGTTTGTCTTTCTGGGTCTCAGTTACTTTATTTTTCCTACTACAGAGATACTCACTTATTCGTGCTCATTTATGCTCTAATTTTACTATGATGGAAAGAAATTAATTTACCAATAGATGAATGGATAAGAAAAACATGATACTGGTACATTCACAAACTTCAGCATTATGTAGATATAAAGAAAATGAAAGTACAAAATTTCCAGGCAAATCAATGGCATTACAGAATTCTTTTTATTTGATTATTTAAAAGTCAGATTTATATCAGTAAAGTCTCATCCCACAAAATGCTCATACGATAAACTCAAAGCCAATTTATATTGATATAAATTGTCCACCTAGATACAAGAAATTATCGTTCAGTTCTACATCCCTTATAAGATATTCATAGCTACCTGTGGCTATTTAAAGCCACGTAGAACCAGGATCATAATTTTCTTCCTCCATCTTCCTTCCTTCTTCTTTGTCCTCTCTCTTCTGTCTCTAAAATATCTATGTCCACCTTTCTTTTCTACGGTCCAATCACAAGCTTCTTGTTTTATTAATATTTAAATTAATTGGGGTAAAATTCTGCTATATTTTACCTTTTCTGTCCAAATTAAAAAAACAAAAACAAAAACAAAAAACCTTTCTCTCAAATAAAAATTGAACACAACTGTTACAATTTTGTAATTTATAAAGTACAAGATACACCTAATACCCAGTCCATCATTTTTTTCAGTTAAATTGAACACTCTGTCATCTATCCTAACTTAAAGAACTTATAAATCCATATGTTATAAACTGGTTTAGCTTGAATACTGTATGAAAACTGTCTTCTCAAATATATTCTCTCAATGCTAAATAGCCTGGATTGTCTATGAGACTATGAGTATTCTTTCAACCCCATCAGAAATCCAAGAATGACCAACATTATCTGAAAATATAGGAAGCCTAATACAACTTCCAGAGCTGAGACAAATTGTAGAGACAGTCAACTAAATATATAGCTCCTATAAGTCGGGAAGATGGATCGTCAATCTTCAGGCTACTGGTCCATGATCATCTGACAGATTTTTAACACAGAATTTTGAAGGACTGACTTGGTAGAGATTATCAGTCAACTATTCCACATAGTGTGTCCTTTTTCTGGACAGTATTTTGTCCATAGATGAATAGGCAATTTCTCCCCAGTGGCTACCTAGCCACAATGTACTACCTCACCTAGAGGTAGAGACACTCAATTTCTTCTTTGAATCTACAAAAGGAGAGCTGCTTGGAGCAGATATGTCTCAACAACCAAAGAATAAATAACATTAAATGCTGTATTCTGTGTATTTCTTACATTTTTGAAAACCAACTATCTATGTAAAGTAATATGGACAGTTGTCTGCTAAGTACTCTCCACTATTTCTAATTAAATTATCTGAAAACACTCTAACAATAAACTGAAGAGCCAAATTTTTTTTATCTGGCCCTTACCTGACAGGCTTAAACATCTCATATAAGTTTATAACAACAGTTATAGAAGAACTAGGTCTAAGCCTTGTACTTTTCAAAATGTGTATTAATAGAAGAAATATATACCAGTATAAACCTTGATTTTGCATCAAAATAAATTCTGTACCAAAATAAGAAGTTATGACTTCAACTTAGTAACTATTGTAAAGTTACTATGAGATTATTGCTACACAATCAATTCTAGCTATTTCCTCTCTGTTCCTTTATGACCATTTCTAAATCCCCCAGAAAGGTAACCTTAGAATAACCATCTCCAGCCCCAAAGCCCAGGGAACTGGGACAATGACTCTTCATAACTTCTTCAAGCTGAATATGGGTACTGAGATATCTTTTCAAGGGGGAGGATAGGGATAATGGGAGAGTTGGTTGACCTTAAGAAGACCACACTGATTGTTTTGGTCTCTGATGTCTGTGTCCTGACTGGATCCGGCTAAAAGTCCAAGGGTTCAGAAGTTCAAAGCAGGTCAGTTCACCATGTCTGATGATGAGACTCACCAGGGCTATAAATTATGTAATATACAAATCTCAAAGCAAAATTTTAGTATCATCAAGATAGCTTTTTATTTGATTCTCTGGAATCTAGTTCTTCAGGGGGTCTTCCATGGTCATATCTGATCCACATTACTCTGAAAGGTGTATGGACACTAATCACCTTTTCTAAAACCACAAAGACATAAATAACCTCTCTTCCAAATCAGCATATCCTTGAGACAGTAACCAGAAAAATCTTTATTTTGACCTCTCTCCCAGGGGAATGATATACCTACAAAGTTCAAATTCAAATTGTGCATGTTCCTATTCTTAGTCTTTTTCTATTTTGCCATACCAGGAAATTAACCCAAAATTCCCATGGAGCCCACGTTTAAAGAAAATGAGTTCCTGCAGACTTAGTATACCATCTATCTTTTATGCTCTTTACCTGGAGCCACAGAATTCTATTAATTAATACCTGTTCATAACAGGTGATTATCACTGCTCTCCCTACTTGGAGTCAGTGACTAATTTTCCCTATCTTAGTTGTGAACTGCAAGTGAAATTTCTCACATGGTTCAGACAAAATATGTATATAAATCTATCCTAAAAGCAAATAATCCCAATATTATAAATTCACAGTTAAATCAATATCTGCCCCAAGATGTAGGCAGCTTCCATCTTCTGGCTCTCTGACTCAGAGCAGCCAACTTGTCTCTTTCCATAGCAGGGGATCTCAGAGCCTTCTTTCTTTGTTTCAAGGTTCTCTTGCTTGGGTCCTTGTGACTCATCCCAGCGCCACCTTTCTCTCACTTAGAAAACAAAACTCTAACTCTCAGGCTAATAATCTTAAATTTCTAGTGGATCCATGCCCAACACACTTTGGGAAGTATTAAAAATGCATCATCTCATGCTATCACCGGCTACTCTTAGGCCCAGCGACCCTGCAGCCTCCATGGCTAGCCCCAAGCAGTGACAGTCCATCTTGCAGTTCTCTTGCAGAAGATTCTGCTCACATTCCCAGCCATTTACCCCCTGTCATTCCATAAATGAATGGCCTTCAATGGCTTCCTTATGCAGACATTAAACTTTGCTATATTGTATCAAGTTTCATAGAAAGATTATTCCATGTGTTAAAACTTATATTCTATATTAAAATATTAGAGCCATTATTGCTGGACATTTAGGTACTAATGTCAGTGAATTAACTTAAAAAATATGACTTCATTGCAGAACTGAAATATTCATGTCATGCAGAAATTGGAAAATGATTTTATTTCAGTAATTTTTACTTACTAAATATCTGATATGATACCATGCTAGTCAGGGAAATGATAAAACATGACTTGCATGAAATCATACAGGATACATGAAGTCTGAATACCTAGTAAGCAACAAAAACATTAATCATAATTTGCTGTAGCAATTATAATGCTTCCATCTTAAGCTTTATACAATGTCTATCACTGTGCAAATACATTCCTTTTAGTTTTTCAAGACTCATGAATGATACATAAAATACTTAGTAATTTATAAGACAATGGACTAGTCAATGAAAAAAAAGATGTAGTTTGAGTAGTTTATACCCATGCCAGGATTGAAACTCTGAAACAGATTTGCACATATTAACTGGGATGGGGTGATCCAGAAGGACAGAGATGCTCAGAACCTATTCAACATGCCCAAACTGGTTTATGTGCCTGAGTGCCATGAGAATCATTATTTTCTTTATTGATCAGGAGGTAAAGACTTATGGCTTAGGTGGCTATTATCCCATGTTGACAGAAAGAAGGATTGTTGGAGCTACAGTTTGAATAACCTACTATTAAAAATAAATTTTCCCATAGTTTATAGTCTTAAAGGCTCTTGTTCACATGATATAATCAGTAAAGAAATAAATCATATATCTACCTAAATATATTTAAGCAAACTACAGAATGTGAGAATCCATCTGGGCCATAAAGAAGGAATCAGTTTTCAGCACACACTTCCTTCGGCAGGGTAATTGAAAGAAGGTATGAAAGCACACCCATTTCCACAGTTTAATCATCCAAAGCTTTGCATGAGTCATGTCCATGTCTATTTATGTCTATGCCATGATTAAAAGAAATTCTCTTCAGTACTTAATCCTGAATTAGATATTCGTAAGCCCAGTTTGTCAATTTTCAAGGGGCAATTAATTTAATACTTTGACTAGAACTCCTTTTGGGCGTTAACCTCAATCTTTGCAATATTTATAAGTATGTTCTAAGATGCTCAAATTTCTGAAAAAAAGTCACAGATGTATTTTATTAGAATGTCTGGACCAAAGAGGTAGCAGCCAAGAAGGCTGGTGCCCTGAGATAGGTCAGAATGGCAGCGAAATCTCAGTGCATGGAGAGGGAAGCAAAAAAGCTTCTGATAAAGTGATGTCATTTGCTTTATTTTCTTGCTGGCCAAATGTAAAGAAGTTCAGCACAGCAGAAAAATAACAGGAAAAAGTCTGAAAATGTTGTTATAAAATTGTTCACATAGCAACAATGTTAATTTTTTCTTCAAATAATTGAAATGAAAGGATTGAAAACAACAAATGCTCCATGCTTACATGGGGTCTAAATGTAGACACCATTCGGATTCAACCACCTGTGTTGTCTAATCTTTAAGCTTATTCTATACACCTTAGGATATACTTTACAATATCATCTACATAATAGCATTTTTATAAAAATAAAAGTGAATAATATCACCCTTATTTTTAAAATGTTATACTTATATTTTAAATTAATTAATTTGAGAATTTCATACATGAGTACTTACATCCTTTCCATCTCCCCTGAAATCCTCCTATCCCCCCACAATCCCTCTCAAATTCATTACTGGTTCTTCTTTAATTAATAGTATTACATGTGAATACAAACACATGCACACACATGCACACACACTCAATACACATACACAGATGCACACACACATACACACAGAACTCCTGAGTCCCTTCAGTGTTGTTCATATGTGCTGCATTCAGAATAACCTGTATAAGTAAAGAATAACTTCTAAGGGAACTTGTCCTTGTAGAAAAGTGCATCTACATGCCTCAGCTTCAGGTGATTACTTATGTCTCTTCAGCTATAGGTGGGGTCTTATAGGATTGCTCCCAATCATTTGGGCATGTTATTTAATCTGTCATTGTGGAAATATGGTTTAGATAAACATACTGTTTCCTAATTTTATGGTGGAAACTTCCCAGGTTTCCTGGGCTTTCTGCATCATTTCTGTGATATCCCCTAATTTTTAGGTATAAGTATTGCATAGTACATAGGCTTCAATTGTGACTGGGCACTTTTTAGTCACTTATCTTCTGTATTTTGACCAGTTTTGTATCTCTGTAGTCTCCACCTGTTTCAAAAAAGAAGCTCTGTGATGGAATGATGGAGGAGACACATATGTCTGGATATAAGAGTAATTATTTATTTAGAATAGAGTTAGAAATTATATTGGTTTAAGAAAATAGTAGTCATATAATCTGTTCAATTTCCTATGACTTTTTCATTCACAGATTAGCTGGCTAGGTTTACAGTAATGGGCATGAATTCCCTCCCTCTGATTTACATTATATTGCTGTCACTCATCTCCAGTATAAAAGAGCAAATATTGCACTACTGGGATATTTGCCAGACAATAATTGTTGTGCTCCCTAGACTTAACATGTGGGTAAGAATATTGGTGGCTTTTCTCCCTTATAAGCTTGCATGTAACATCTGTTATTCTGATGACTATTCTTCAGAGAGAAGGCTTCAAGATCAGTTGCAGCTAGATATTTTTTCACGTACTGCATCCAAAGTTTGTGGGATATTCAGAAACAGAGTCACAACTTCACTTTCTAGGAGGCAACCAAGGATAATAGCAATAGACTATATTTTAGGGGAATCTCCTAAATACCCCTGGATAACAATTTGAAGGAAGTTTTTCCATGTTTGTCACTAGAGATTTTGTTAAATTGTCTATGGCTCTTGGGAGGAGCATTATCACTCTACGTGCACATATGCACATATGTTATGTATATTTTGAATAGACTGTAAGACAGTATGTTCCTATTTCCTTTTCAAACAACAACACTAAATATATATGCACTTAATTTCTATGCTTTGCTTCAAATTTTGCCCTTGTTACTTTCTGAATGCTTTCCAGTAAGTATCACATTGACAGTTGTATCTTTTCTGTTCAGTAACCAAGACACTTAGAAGAGAAAGGCATAGCAGGATGCTCATTTTCAGTGGATTTTTCAAGTAATATATAAGAGAAGAAATCACCATGTTTTCACAGCAGGCTTGAACTTCTGTTCCTATGAATATTGGGGATCTGGTTGTCCTTTGAGTCATTATCTCCGTTTGAAAATGAGATTCTCAAAATACTAAAAATTTATGTAAACTTTGCCATCAATGATTATTTCAAGACAATTATTAGGCTGCCTTGAAATTTCCAAAGCCCAGATGTACTATCAATTTAATTTCCCGAAGGTTACCATCTCTGGTTATTGAATGCACCATTGAACTTTATAGCCTATGCCACAGAATTCCAGGTTCTCTCAGCAACAAGCCTCCCAGAAATTACTGTGCATCCAATGTGCCTTAAGGCACAGGTAAATGCCTATTTGTGGCAACCAGGATAGACTGGAGAGAAACTTAGTACAAAATTTACTGGGAAAAAGTAGTTATAGTGTTAGCTTAAAACCTCAGATGTGAACTTGATAACATTTCTACTGTAAGGATTACTTTTTTCTATCCCATATTCAGTTGCTCTGCCTAGTATAGACATTTTGTACAATAATTACATGCCAAATTAGATTGATAAACTTTGTGTAAATTTGTATGTGTAATAGTTTTGCCAACAGGGCAAGGAGAAAAAAAAGAGTCGGGGAGAGAATGAGAAAATGAATTTGGCAAGAAAAAGCTTAATTAAATATGCATGGGAAAGGAAGAGTAAGCAAAACATGTAGAAGAAAGTCATGATGTAGTGTCTCAAGGAAATTCCATTCAGAATTGTTGGGGCTACAGACACACACAAGTTGCTCATCTCTCCCTCCACTGCATTTAGCATCCAAGTGAGAACAGGCTAAATGCTGGTCCTGGGAACACACATGAGATTCAAAGTATAGCGATGACAGATGGTTTGAAAATGGCTATTTCTAAATATGTACATAGAAAGCTGAATAGTTAGCATTTTGTGTATGTTCTGTAACTATTTATATGAGTCCCAGCATCAAACATTATTCTCCCATGAGGCAAGGACCTTGTTGATATGAATGGTGCAGCTTCACTCTTGTTTCCAATGATCTGGGGTGGATGACTTTCTTTAACTGCTTTATTAATGATTGTTCATCTGATGTTGCCCAACCATATCAGCATGTGTCTGTATCTTAGTGCATTTTTTAATTTTATTTGGCATGTAGGTTATTTTTAGTGTTGCATCTACTAATTTTATATCTATTGGAAGGCAAAACCAAAGTATTTTGTCTTAATTTTTGTAATGATTGCTTGGCATTTAGGATGATAGGGTCCTGACCTATACATATTTGATGCTTGTGGTGATTGTTAAGGAAGTAATGTATTTCATAAGGATTATATAAGATCTCTTTATCTTAAAATGAAGTAGAGAATCATTTCCAAGTTGTACATCTTCTATTGATCTATATCTAATAACAAAATGATTTTGTAGAATATATAATGATCTGTCCTTTATCCCTTTTAATTTTTAAAAGCGAAAGTTCTTATGCCTTTCCTAATTATTCCCTGTTGGTTGGCAATGATACATGATGGGGAAAAATGGAGAGGCAGGGTCTTCTGGTGAGCACGAAGGGCTCTGTAATTCACAGGGACCTGCACAGACACAGATCTTCTTTCTTGAGATAGTTTTATAATAAATTTCCTTAATAAATCTTCTAATATGCCCAACTGTGGAGAGATGGAACCTGTAGAGACCTCCTCCTGTAGTTAGACAGGGCCCCCAGTGGAGGATGACACCAACTGACCTTCAAATATTTGGACCCAGAATTATTCCTGTCTAAAAGAAATGCAGGAGCAAAAATGGAGCGGAGACTGAAGGAATGGCCAACCAGTGACCTGCCAACTTGGCATCCCTCCCGTGGGTGACCACCAAACCTTAACACTATTATTGATGCTATGTTGTGCTTGTAGACAGGATCCTGGCATATCTGTTCTAGAAGAGGCTCTGTTAGTAGCTGACTAGGACAGATGCAGATAATTATAGCCAAACATTGGACTGAGGTCTGGGACCTACTATGGAAGAGTTAAGGAAAGTCTTGAGAGGGCTAAAGAGAATGGTAACCCTATAGGAAGACCAATAATATCAACTACCCTAGACCCCTCAGAGCCCCCAGAGACTAATCTACCTACCAAAGAGTGTATACAAGCTGGTCTGAGGCCCCAGGCACATATGTAGAAGAGAACTATCCTGTCTGGCTTCAGTGTGAGAGGATGCATCTAAACCTTTAAAGACATGATGCCCCAGGGAAGGTGGATATCCAGGGTGAAAGGGAGAGAAGAGGAGTTGAAGAACTCCAGGAGGGTGGATCTGGAAGGAGTCAAAGAAAAAAAGCCTGTTATTATCAAATAATTAAATAAAGGCATAGTTTCATTACTAAGCATGTTTAAATATTTCTGCTACTTAACTTTGGTTCATAGTTCCTGAAAAGATTCCCAGTTTGTGCTTCCCCTTGGGCATCTACATAAGTCAAAGTGTACTGGGAAGCAGCAGTAGGCTTCTTTGCTACTTTCTACCACTCCAAGAGCATGGTTCTGGTCCCTGCTCTCTGCCCTTGAGATTCTAGGATGGAACACATATGTGTGCATACTTATGGACAATCATATAAAATAACTATGCTTCATAATAAAATTTCCTCACTGAAATTTTGTTCCCTGACACATATAATCAAACCTGACCTCTAAAACTACATAAAACTTCTGTTTTCCTCATACTGGGGAAAATCATAAATAGCTTGGACCACTCTGAGAAGTTAGAAATTGTACCCAGTAACTTACTTGAGAAAATAATGAATTTTTTTTTTAAATTTGCTCTTTTAAGAGTTCAATAGACTCAAAGTGGCACTTTTTGTCAAATTAGAAGGCTAATACCTCACTATTGACTTATCTGTCATCTTCATTTTGAATGGTTTGTACCTTCCAGTTCTCATTTCAGTCCAGCCACTAGGGATAAGTCACTTGTACACTACACAGAGATGAGTCACTTCTTACTCCATTTAAAGCCTAGGATTCACTTAACTGGAAGTGTTCCCACAAATTGAGAGCAATCCATTATCTATTGTGGTGGAAGGCTGGCCTTTCAGGGGCACAAAGACCCATCGAATCTTCATCAGTTTGGATAAATGAGGCTGTAACTTATGACGTAAACTCCAAAAATTACTTTCGTTTCTAAAAAATAGGACATTTTAGTTCTACAAATATCCATAAATCATGCCCCATGTCAGTGTCTCAGCAATTATATTAATTGAATATTGACCTTTACAGCAAATCCTTTTAGTGATTTTCCCCTTCTCATTTATAAGGGAGCTGTTCCTAATGTTGCTTCATCTCAATCCAGAAGAAATGCTACCTTCAAGATTATTATTTTACTCATATTGATTTACACAAGTATAAAGATCATTACCTCTTTAAGTTAATGTCATTTGGAAAATATGTAGCCTTCCGACTGAAGAGGCCTTGCTTTCTAGCTCTTAGTTTTTCTGGTATTCTTTCATCTTGATCACTGTTGCCACTCAGAGGGCAGCACCCCATTTGTTATTTAGATTGCCTAATTATTTTCTAGTTTAATGTCTCATTCTTTAGGACAGGATTATACTTAAACACTGATGGGTAAGTCTAATCATATGGAATACTTTTGTGGGATAGAGTCTCCTAATTAAGGTCTCCTCTGAATGCCAGACATAGAACAAGCTAACACTGTAGCTTTGGAGTCTAAGTAGAACAAAAGAAATGTAAGACTAAAAACCAACCTTACAGATGTTATTCTTGCCTTGACTATTTTTGCTACTACACTTCATGTAGCAAAGACATTACCAGGTTCATTTTAGGATCAAATGTTATCTATCTAGCTTCTTCCATGAAAATATCCTCATAAAATAATATCAGAACTCTGACATAGCCAGCATTGTGGGTATGATTTTTCCCCTGGGAGAATTCACTGTGGTGAATTGCTACCTCTCCATGCTTCTCTAATTAATGGGACTTCTATCAATTGCAAGAAGTAGTTTGTTATTTCTTTTGTTCCTGCTGCAATGCCTGCTATTGACTTAAAAAAATACAAATGTGCAAAAATTCAGATATGAACCGTCCTTTCTTTAGCTGATTTAATGAAATTTTTTATTTTATCAGTTTACATTTCAAATGTTGTCCCCCTTCGTGCTCTTCTATCCATGAACCCACTATCCCATTCTCCTCCCCTTTGCTTCTAAGAAGATGCTCCCCAAAAAACCCACCCATTCCCGCCTCACTCCTCTAGCATACCCCTTCCCTGGGGCATTAATCCTCCACAGGACCAAGCACCTCCCCTTCCACTGAAGCCAGATAAGGCAGTCCTCTGCTACTTATGTAGCAGGAGCCATGGACAAGTTCACTGCTACATAATACTATTCATTTTCCTGGCTCTCTGGCATTTTGTCCTGTCCTTCCAACACCTGATTCTGATCCCCTCATCACCTCCCACTCCTGTCTCCCACAAAAGTCCATCCCACATTCTGCATCCCTTGATTATTCTGTTCTCCCTTCTAATGGGATTGAAGCATCCACACTTTGACCTTCTTTCTTGTTAAAGTTCATATGGTCTGTGAGTTATATCATGGGTATTCCGAGGTTATGAGCTAATATCCACTTATCAGTGAGTACATACCATGTATGTCCTTTTGGGTCTGGGTTACCTCACTCAGGATGATATTTTCTGGTTTCATCCATTTGCCTACAGAGTTTGTGATGTCATCGTTTTTAATAGCTGAGAAGTATTCCATTGTTAAAATGTACCACATTTTCTGTATACATTCTTCCATCGAGGGACATCTGGGTTGTTTCCAGCCTCTGGCTATTATAAATAAGGCTGCTATGAACATAGTGGAGTACTTGTGATATGGTGGTACATCTTTTGGGTATATGTCCATGATTGGCATAGCTGTATCTTCAGGTAGAACAATTTCAAATTTTCTGTGGAATGATTTTCACCAGAATGATTTCCAAAGTGGTTGTACCAGGTTTCAATCCCACCAGCAATAGAGGAGTTTTCCTCTTTCTCCACATCCTTGCCAGTATCTGCTGTCCCCTGCGTTCTTTATCTTAGCCATTCTGAGTGGTATAAGGTGAAATCTCATGATTGTTTTGATTTGTATTTCCCTCATGATTAAGGATGTTGAACATTGCTTTAGGTACTTCTTGGACATTCAAGATTCTTCCCTTGAGAATTCTTTGTTTAACTCTGTACCCCATTTTTAATGGGAATATTTGGTTTTCGGGTGTCTAACTCCTTGAGTTCATTGGATATTGGGGATACTAGCCTTCTATTGGATGTAGGTTTGGTAAAGATCTTTTCCAAATCTATAGGTTGCCCTTTTGTCCTATTGATAGAGTCCTTTGCTTTTCAGAAGCTTTTAAGTTACATGAAGTCTCATTTGTCAATTGATATCAGATCCTGAGCCATTTGTGTTCTGTTCAGGAAAATTTCTACTGTGCCAATGTGTTTGAGGGTAGTTCCCACTTTCTTTTCTATTAGATTCATAGTATCTGGTTTTGGTTTTATGTTGATGTCCTTGATCCATTTTGACTTAAGCTTTGTACAATGAGATAAAAATTATTAATTTGCATTATTTTACAGGCAGACCACCAGTTAGACCATCACTGTTTGTTAAAAATGCTTTCATTTTTCTACTGTAAGGTTTTGGCTTTTTTGTCAAAGATCAAGTGACCATAGGTGTGCCGATTTATTTCTGGATCTTCAGTTCTAATCCACTGATCTACCTGTCTGTCTCTGTAGCAATGCCATCCTGACTTTATGAAGTTCTTGTCATATAGATGTTTCAATTTCTTGGTTAGAGACACACCAAAGTATTTTATAGTATTTGTGACTATTTGGAAGGTTGTCATTCCCCTCCCCCTGACTCTATGAGGGTGCTCCCCTACCCACCTACCCACTCCTGTCTCCCCACACTGGCATTCCCCTACACTGCAGCATTGAGCCTTCACAGCACCAAGGGCATTTCCTCCTATTGATGCCCAACAAGCCTATCCTCTGCTACATATGCCATAGATCCCTGCATGTTTATTCTTTGGTGGTTTAGTCACTGGGATCTCTGTGGAGTCTGGTTGGTTGATATTATTGTTTTTCCTATGGGGTTGCAAACCCCTTCAGCTCCTTAAGTCCTTTCCTTAACTCCTCCATTGGAGTCCCTGTGCTCAGTCATTGGCTCAGGTTGGCTGTGAGCATCTGAATCTATCTCTGGCAGAGCCTACACTAAGATAATTTTTATTATTTGTGACTATTGTGAAGGGTGTCATTTGTTTCCCTAATTGCTTATCAGCCCTTTTATCCTTTGCATACCGGAAGCTACTAAATTGTTTGAGCTAATTTTGTATCCAGCCACTTGGCTAAAGGTTATTTTATTTTCAGGTTTAGGAGTTCTCTGGTAGAATTTTTGGAGTCGCTTATACATACTATCATATCATTTGCAAACAGTAATACCTTGACTTCTTTCCATTTTCTATCCTTTTGATCTCCTAACACTTTTGCTGTTTAATTACTTTAGCTAAAACGTTGAATACTATAATGCATAAATAGGGAGAAACTGGGCAGCCTTGTCTTGTCCCTGATTTTAGGGGGATTGCTTCTATTTAATTTGATGTTGGCTGTTGGTTTGCTGTGCATTGCTTTTATTATGTTTAGCTATATGCCTTGAATTCCTGATCTTATTAAGACTTTTAACATGAAGTTGTGTTATATTTTTTCAAAAAGCTTTTCCAGCATCCCATGAGATGATGATGTGGTGTTTTTTTCTCTGAGTTTGTTTATGTTGATGGATTTCTGTATATTGAACCATCCCTGCATCCCTGGTAGGAAACCTTCATAATCATGCTTAATGATCATTTTGATGTGTTCTTAGATTCATTTGTGAAAACCTTATTGACCATTTTTGCACTGATATTCATAAATTAAATGAGTCTGAAGTTCTCTTTGTTCGGTCTTTGTGTGGTTTAGGTATCAGCATGACTGTGGCTTCATAGAATGAATTAGATAGTGGTCCTTCTGTTTTTATTTTGTGTTATAGTTTGAGAAGTATTAGTATTAGGTCTTTCTTGAAGGTCTGATGGAATTCTACACTAAAACCATCTGGCCCTGTTTTTTTTTTTTTTTTGGTTGGGAGACTATTAATGACTACTTCTATTTCTGTCCCGTCCTGCGGGACTTTGTTATTCGTGAGGAATGAGGAGGACTAAGCCTGAAAAGAAAAACGGGCGAGAGAAAGGAGGGAGGCCGAGCAAAGTTCCGTCTAGGTCTCAGGTCTCAGCTTTATTCTTGACACACGTTTGCTTTTAAAGAAAAAGGAATGTAGAGGGGAGGGGGAAAGGAGGCTTATGGCCCTCCCCAATTGTCAGACTATCTGAGGTCAATTGCTTTATGGTTGGTCTATCTCTGGGAGGTAGGAAGGATGGCTTATCTTACAGAAACACAGCTAGTTCTCCGATCTTCAGGGAAGGTGTGAAGGGCATGACTCCAATGTCTCTAGCTTATCTTGTACAAACACAGCTGGCTCTCAGAAAGTCTCAGATTACCAAGGACAGTGTGGAGGCCCTGGAAGATTCCCAGGAAGGGTGTTCAGATTCTCAAGGACAGTGTGGAGGCCCAGGCAGATTCCCAGGGAGGGTGTTGGGGTCTGGCTCCCAACATATTTCCTTAGGGGTTATGGGACTATTTAGAGAGCTTATCAGATCCTGGTTTAACTTTGTTACCTAGAATCTATCTAGAAATATTTTATTTCATCTTGAAGTCCTTCCATAATGCATTTGTTGGTTGTGGCAGTAGACAATGACATTTATCAATTTTACATTATGTGACCTATACAATGACTAACAGCTTGATGATAGGCAGGAAAGAAAAGATAAATGGCACTTGATTTTATTTCTGATCTCTGTCACATCTGAGGTTACATCTTGTTCATATGATAGGTTGCATTAGTTCACATGATTTACCACGTGCTTGAAAAATTATTTGTCATAAATGTGATACTATTAAGGAAATTACAAATAACTTTCAAGGCTTACTGGAAAATATACAACTTAAAAGAGTGTCTTAAAGAATATTAATACTGATATAAATTTGTTGTGAAGAAAAACCAAGAAATAATGCTAGTGAAATGGCAGAATAACCAGCTTGAAACTCCTTTCTAATACAAACATTCAAAAACTCTATGTGATTAGAATTATTGTTTGTACAACTCTGGAAATATAAAAAGTGTTTTAGTTACCAGATGACAACAGAGTATAGGAACAATTGTGGTGAAAAGAGGAAGACTCAATAGCATTTTACTTATGGATGCACATAATTTACACATCAATAGGTATTGATAGCCAATGGGAAATAGAAATTGAAAAGTAAGTCCAAAAATAAATATATTTTTTTTCATCATCAAACTTCCTTTTCAAGGGAACAGTCTTTAAAGATGCCACTTTTGTTTCATATTTGGGGTTAATAGAGCCTGGTCCTTAGTATTAAAGGAAGCACGCACTCCAACCCCTCTAAACAAACATATGCATCCATCACTTTGTATGATTATTCTAAATTTGCTAGAGAATATTGGACAAACACTACTTTTTAATTTTTTTACTAGCTCACAAGTTAAACAGACAAAATAAAACAAAAAAACAAAAAAATAAAACCAAACCAAAACAAACAAACAAACAAAAAACCAAAAAACTGCAACTCAAAAAAAACCCAAAACCAAAATTATTCAGAAATATCTTAGGCAGAATCATCACCATAAATGCCTGAAGCAAAAAATTACTGTTTAGATATAGCATAGATGAAGCAAAGCCTGAGAAGGGAAAATGAGGGAAGTATTTCATCAAGTAGAGACACTTGGAACCACTTTTTTACACCATGCATTAATTGATTCACATGTTCTGGGTGGCTAAATGATCTTCACCAAGGTATATTACTGGGGTCAATTGAAGGTCTAACTAGCATTCAAATATCACAAGAAGTATGTGAAAAGTCAGTGACATATTTCATGGTTTTCTTTCTTTCTTCTTCTTCTTCTTCTTCTTCTTCTTCTTCTTCTTCTTCTTCTTCTTCTTCTTCTTC
>JADRCH010000314.1:0-186332 GCA_019843965.1 Rhynchomys soricoides | reverse complement strand
TCTTCTTCTTCTTCTTCTTCTTCTTCTTCTTCTTCTTCTTCTTCTTCCTCTCTTCCTCCTCCTCCTCCTCTTTCTCCACCTCCTCTTCCACCTTCTCCTCCTATTATTACACCTCCTCCTCCTTTCTACTTCAGAGGAAGGGAACTGTAAACTTCAGTGACATGGCAAAAATGACATATCTATGTGTCTGTCTTTAAGTCTATTTGTCTGTCTCTCGTCCTGTCTGCCTACTTGTCTCTCTCTCTCTCTCTCTCTCTCTCTCTCTCTCTCTCTCTCTCTCTGTAGATGTAAGACATGGTGCGGAGAGGTCAGATAGGTCAGATATTTCTCCTCATAACTGTGGAGACTGACAAACCTGGAGTTCTAGAGATGATCTGGAAAGCTACAAACCCAGGAGAGCCAAGTGTCAGGCACAGAATGAGTAGGAATTTTCTTTGAGAAATAAAAAAGTCGGTTTGGGGTTGTGTGGCCACGCCTTTACCGGGAAGTGATATGTGACTGTAGCTGGAGCCAAAAAGCCTCCCGGGAGCTTTGGCATAACATTTCCGGTCCCTTGCAAATTACTTTGCGGGGTCTCCCAGAGTTTGCCTGTACTCAACCCATCTGCCAGATCACTGCCCCACACTTGAAGACAAGGTTATCTCCAACCAGCAACCAGGAACCAGGAACCAGGAACCAGGAACCAGCAACCAGCAACCAGCAACCAGCAACCAGCAACCAGCAACCAGCAACCAGCAACCAGCAACCAGCAACCAGGAACCAGCAAACAGCAACCAGGAACCAGCACAGCAGCAATAGCAGGGGCAGCAGCAGGACAGTAGCAGCCACTGCAACCTCTCAGAACTCTGGCATTTTATACCCTCTCAAGAGTCCCCAGAATTCTAAATGTAGACTATCTTCAGCTGGCAAAATCATGCCCCTGAAAGAGCATGAGACAAATCATAGCTGCTGTGGATAAGCTAAAACAACCCCCATGGCCCATACTTGGAATTAAAACAGAAACATATTCACATAACATCTTCTGTGTTTTTAAAGAGGTCCAAATTCCCACTAAATCTGGGCAATAAACTGATCCTCTACAATTCAAAAAAAGAAAGAAAGTAAAAGAAAGTCAATGCTGTAGTTTCAGTCGAAATTCACGTCTAAGTAAAGCTGCTGATGCAGTTGACTCCAAAGGCACAAAATACATGTATAAATGTTTATTCTATATGAGCCTTCAAATACTTGAGGGGAGGAATCCATTTAACCCACTGATTTAAATGCTATTCTTTAATAAAAATCTCTCAAAACAGCTAGTAACTTTTTATGCAAGTATTTGAGTACTCAAGCTGATGAACAAAAATAAACATGAAAAAAAGGTAATTTTGTCAATTTGGCACTCATATCCAGTTCTTTGGGTATAACCTCTGTACACAAAATGGTACTAATTTTACTTTAACATCACATAATTTTGGAGAAAATATAAAACCTGAACATGGATTAAAGAGAAGGAGGAAAGTTCTTAGATTGTCTTGATACAGTTAAGTACTATGAAATGAAACTAATATGATTCAACATACTGTGGAAGGGGAGAAGGTAAAGACAATTGCTAATGATGTAAAACATACATATAATATTTGATATTTTATCTATCTATCCACACATATTCATAGAAAAATATAAAGAGAAAAATTCTCATTATAATAACAGATCTTGTTTTGGTAACTGAAGTTCATTGGAGATCATCTGTCTGTTAAATGTAACAAAATGTGACCCATCTTTTCAACACAAATGGAATTGGCAATGGCCTCTAGGAGATATTTATAATTTGTGTTCCTTTGTGGTACATGAACTCACAAATAGCTTTATAGTATGACTAGTGATTAGGGGAATGCATACAAAAATCAATACCAAAATAAAATGGCAACCTCCTGTCTACAAAGATGGCTCTGACTAAAAAACAAGCAAAAAAAAAAAAAAACACAAAAACAAAAACAAAAAACCAACAACAATACTATAAGAACATGAAGAGAATTAATACCTATATACTGTTAGTGAGGTTGGAAGTAAAGTAGTGAGTATAAAAAAACAGAACTGTAGAAAAAATAAAATAGTCAAAATATAGTCACATGACAGTAATCCCATGCATGTCATAATAGCATTATTCACAATAATCAGAGTGTGGACTACAGGTTCTGGAATACAAATCAGTGTTTCAACACATATTTTGATCACACTGATATATTCTGGATATATTTTTAGCACTGTAGCACCTGCACAGTAGCTTATATTTGGCTATAATTCTACTTCTTTGGGTGATCCAATAGACTCTTCTGATGTTTGTAGGGTCCTGAATTAACATAGCAGACAAACACTTAAGCACATACACATACACATACAGTACATAAATAAAAGTTGGAAGCAACTCAAATATACAGTAGATAAATGGAGATACAAATATGGCATATGTTTAATACACAGACACATTTATGAATATATTAAATTTAAGTAATTAAATATATTGAAATAATCCAGTTACCTGAAGACATACATTCTGCCATTCCAATTAAATGAGGTAATTAGAATAGTAAATCTCTTTGGCATAATAAGCAATACACTGAGTTCCACAACTTGTGGGTAAATGAAGATACAAACTTATTGTTCAAAGCATGTTATATTATTTTGTAGTTTTAAATGTTCCACAAGATTCTCATCTTTAATGTGAGATATCACAGAATGGTAGTTAATATATTTTTTTTCAGATTCCTGCACCATATGGCATTGGTGCTTGTGAGCAACATAAACAAATTTTAGGGTGGATTTATCATAAGGCACCTAGAAATCATCAATGCAGCCCCATGAAATAAGACTTATTGGTATGAGTCAATGGTTTGTAAAAAAGATAATACACCAAATACAAAACATATTTTGTAAAACAGGATTTGACTCGAAATTTCATTTGTTCCAAAGTTTGACTGTGGAGTATGAATCCAAGTCTTGAGGCCACAGCACACTCATGTAGATAAGTTAAATTGAATTCTGCTTGGGCCATTGTCAGAGCTACCAATTCACAAGCTATGAGCAGAACATGCATTTTCTCTTCTTTAATCTTTTGGATGTCACTGCTGCTGGTTTACCCTTTCATCCTCAGTGAATACAGTATCTAGTAAGAGGTAGAATTCATCAGGGGACCTCAACTACTGTCACTACTCCTGTGCTCTATCTATAGAATAAGAGTATGTGCCAATCAACTATCTGCCGTTGCTGGTGTGATTCCCAAGAACTGCCTGTAATTTCAATTTGCTGCAATGACTCTGCCTACAGAGTACATATTTTGGCGTCACTGTCTCCTGGCATCCTCCATTATTGGTTCAGAATCCGGTTTAGGAACCTATGATTGTGTCAAATCTTTGCTCTTGCTTTTAAAGAGACAATGTTTGGTTCTTTAGTGAATTATAGGTTGAATAATTTTCTGCACAGATTTAGAGTGTGGCTTCAGAAAATCAGATGATAAAGGAATAACCAGAAAGTTTGTCTCTTCACCCACATATTTGGCAAGTGAGAATTTTAATTATTTTACAAATATATTTTGAGCTGTAAATGGGAACTGAAGACATAAGATAATGTGAATAGAAACTGCAGAACATGGCCTTATGATCTTTTCTATTGCTGAAATGTAAAATGGGGAGCATGAATAACAGCTTTTAGATCTCATATCTCCAGAAGGATTCTGAGCAGAGTTCAGCCTTACAGGATAACACACCATGAATTTTAGTCTTGGGAAGGAATTAGATATTTTCTAATTCCATCCATTCGCCTGCAAATTTCATGGAGTCATTGTTTTTAATAGCTGATTAGGATCCCATTGTATAAATGTACCACATTTTCTGTATCCATTCCTCTGTTGAGAGACATCTAGGTTGTTTCTAGTTTCTTGTTATTATAAATATCACTGCTATGAACATATTGGAACATGTGTCCTTATTACATGTTAGAACATCTTCTGGTTATATGCCCAGGAATGGTATACCTGGGTCCTCGAAAGTACTATGTCCAATTTTCTGAGGATCTACCAAACTGATTTCCAAGAGTGGATGTACCAGCTTGCAATCTCACCAGCAATGGAGGAGTGCTCCTCATTTTCCACATCCTTGACAAAATCTGCTGTCACTTGGGTTTTTGGTTTTAGCCGTTCTGACTGGTTTGAGGTGGAATCTCAGGGTTGTTTTGATTTGCATTTCCCTGATGACTAAGAATGTTGAACATTTCTTTAGGTGCTTCTCAGCCCTTAGAGTTTCCTCAGTTGACAATTCTCTGTTTAGCTCTGTTGCCCCTTTTTAAATAGGGTTATTTGGTTACCTGGAGTCTACCTTCTTGAGTTCTTTGTATATATTGGATATTAGCACTCTCTAACAGATGTAGGATTGGTAAAGATCCTTTACAAATCTGTTGGTTGCTGTTTTGTCCTATTGACAGTGTCTTTTGCCTTACAGAAGCTTTGCAATTTCATGAGGTCCCATTTGTCAATTCTTGATCTTAGAGAATAAGCCATTGGTGTTCTGTTCAGGAACATTCATCCTGTGCCCATGTGTTTGAGATTTTCCAGACTTTCTCTTCTGTTAGATTCAGTGTATCTGGTTTTATGTGGAAGTTCTTAAACTACTTGGACTTGAGCTTTGTACAGGGAGATAGGAGTGGGTCAATTTGCATATTTCTACATGTTGACCACAAGTTGAACCAGCACCATATGTTGAAAATGCTGTCTTTTTTTCCACTGTGCGGTTTTAGCTCCTTTGTCAAGGATCAAGTGACCTTCGGTGTGTGGGTTCATTTCTGGGTCTTCAATTCTATTCAATTAATCTACATGCCTGTCACTGTCCCAGTACTATGCAGTTTTTATATCTATTGCTCTGTAGTACAGCCTGAGGTCAGGGATTCTGATTCCCATAGAATTTCTTTTAATGTTGAGAATAGTTTTTGTTATCCTGGGTTGTTTTGTTATTTCAAATGAATTTCAAAATTGCTCTTTCTATTTCTATGAAGAATTTAATTGGAATTTTGATGGGGATTGCATTCATCTGTAGGCTGATTTTGGCAAGATGGCCATTTTTGCTATATTAATCCTGCCAATCTATGACCATGGGAGGTCTTTCCATTTTCTGAGGTCTTCTTCAATTTCTATCTTCAGAGACTTGAAGTTCTTGTCCTAAAGATCTTTCACTTGTTTGGTTAGAGTCATTCCAAGATACTTTATATTATTTGTGACATTGTGAAAGGTGTCATTTCCCTAATTTCTTTCTCAGCTTGTTTATCCTTTGAATATAAGATGGCTACTGATTTTTTTTTTAGTTAATTTTATATCTGGACATTTTGCTGAAGTTGTTTATCAGCTGTAGGAGTTCTCTGGTGGAGTTTTACCAGTCACTTAAGTATACCATCATATCATCTGCAAATAGTGATATTTTGATTTCTTCCTTTCCAGTTTGTACGCCTTTGTCTGCCTTTCGTTGTCTAATTGCTCTAGCTAGAACTTCAAGTACTATATTGCATAGATAGGGAGAGAAACGGTATCCTCATCTAGTCCTGGATTTTAGTGGGATTGCTTCAAGTTTCTCTCCATTTAGTTTGATGTTGACTACTGGTTTGCTGTATATTGCTTTTACTATGTTTACATATGGGCTTTGAATTCCAGATCTTCCCTAGACTTTATCATGTAGGGATGTTGAAGTATGCCAAATGCTTTTTCAGCATCTAATGAAAAGACCATGTGGTTTTTTTCCTTTGAGTTTGTTTATGTAGTGGATTATATTGATGGATTTCTGGGTATTGAACCATCCCTGTATCTCTAGGATAAAGCCTACCTGATCATGGTGAATGATCATTTTGATGTGTTCTTGGATTTAGTTTGTGAGAATTTTATTGATTGTTTTTGCATTGATATTCATAAGGGATATTGGTCTGAACTTTTCTTTGTTTGTTGAGTCTTTGTGAGTATTTGTTATTAGCGTATCTGTGGCTTCATAGAATGAATTCAGTAGTGTTCCTTCTGTTGCTATTCTGTGGAATAGTTTGAAGAGTATTGGTATTAGGTCTACTTTGACGGTCTGATAGAATTATGCACTAAACCCTTCTGGTCCTGGGCTTTTTTTGGTTGGGAGACTTTTAATGATTGCTTCTATTTCTTTTTTTTTTCTTTTTTTTCTTTTTTTGGTTTTTGTTTGTTTGGTTGGTTGTTTTTGATTGTTTGGTTGTTTTTGTTTTTTGTTTTTTCTAGACAGGGTTTTTCTGTGTACCCCTGGCTGTCCTGGAACTCACTCTGTAGACCAGACTGGCCTCGAACTCAGGAATCCACCTGCCTCTGCCTCCCAAGTGCTGGAATTAAAGGAGTGTGCCACCACTGCCCGGAGACTGCCTTCTATTTCTTTAGGGGTTGTGTGAGTATTTAATTGGTTTATTTGGTCCTGACTTAACTTTGGTATTTGGTATCTGTCTAGAAACTTGTCTGTTTTATTCAGATTTTCCAATTTTGTTGATATAGGCTTTTGTAGTAGGATGTGATGAATTTTTTTAATTTACTCAGTTTCTGTTTTTATAACTCCCTTTTCTTTTCTGATTTTGTTAATTTGGATACTGTCTCTGTTCCCTCTTGTTAGTCTAGCTAAGGGTTTATCTATCTTCTTCATTTTCTCAAAGAACCAGCTCCTGGTTTTGCTGATTCTTTGTATAGTTCTTTTTGTTTCTACTTGATTGATTCCATCCCTGAGTTTATTTATTTCCTGCCGTCTAATACTCGTGGGAGTATTAGCTTCTTTATGTTCTAGAGCTTTCAGGTGTGCTGTTAAGTTGCAAATATATCCTCTCTCCAGTTTCTTTTTGGAGACACTCAGAGCTATGAGGTTTCTTCTTAGCACTGCCTTCATTGTGTCCCATAAGTTTGAATATGTTGTACCTTCATTTTCATTAAATTCTAGGAAGTCTTTAATTTTTTTCTTTATTTCTTCCTTGACCAAGTTATCATTGAGTAGAGTATTGTTCAGCTTCCATGTATATATGGACATTCTGGTTTTTTGTTGCCATTGAAGACCACCCTTATTCAGTAGTGATCTGATAGGAGGCATGGGATTATTTCAATCTTCTTATATCTGTTGAGATTTGTTTTGTGACTGATTATATAGTCAGTTTTGGAGAAGGTACCATGAGTTGCTAAGAAGAAGTTATATTCTTTTGATTTAGGATAAAATGTTCTACCTGTTAAATCCATTTGGTCCATAACTTCTGTTGGTTTCACTGTGGTTCTGTTTAGTTGATATTTCCAAGATCTGTTCATTGATTAGGGTGGGGTGTTGACATCTCCCACTATTATTATGTGAGGTCCAATGTGTGCTTCTAGCTTTAGTAAAGTTTCTTTATGAATGTGGGTGTCCTTGCATTTGGAGCATAGATGTTCAGAATTGAGAATTCTTCTTGGTAGATTTTTCCTTTGATGAGGGTGAAGTGTCCTTCCTTATCTTTTTTGATGACTTTTGATTGAAAGTTGATTTTAACCGATATTAGAATGGCTATTCCAGCTTGTTTCTTGGGACCATTTGCTTGCAATATTGTTTTCTAGCATTTTACTCTGAGGTAGTATTTGTCTTTAACACTGAGGTATGTTTCCTGTATGCAGCAAAATGCTGGGTCCTGTTTATATATCCAGTCTGTTAGTCTGCATATTTTTAAATAGGGAATTGAGTCCATTGATTTTAAGAGATATTAAGGAATAGTGATTGTTGCTTCCTGTTATTTTTGTTGTTAGATATGGAATTATGTGTGTATGACTATATTCTTTTGGGTTTGTTGAAAGAAGATTATTTTCTTGCTTTTTCTAGGATGTAGTGTCCCTCCGTGTGTTAGTGTTTTCCATTTATTATCCTTTGTAGGGCTGTTTCTGTTTAAAGATATTGTGTGAATTTAGTTTTGTCATAGATTATGTTGGTTTCACCATCTATGGTAATTAAAAGTTTTGTTGGATATAGCAGCCTGGGCCGACAATTGTGTTCTCTTAGGGTCTGTATGACATTTTCCCATGATCTTGTAGCTTAGTCTCCGTTGAGTAGTCTGGAGTAATTCTGATAGATGTGATATGTTACTTGACCTTTCTCCCATACTTCTTTTAATATTTTTTCCTTGTTTTGTGCATTGTTTTTTTTTTTTTTTTTTTTTTTGTTATGTGAAGTGAGGAATTTCTTTTCTGGTCAAATCTATTTGATCTTCTATAGGCTTCTGGAATATTTATGTGCATCCTTTTTTTTAGGTTTGGGAAGATTTCTTCTATAATTTTGTTGAAGATGTTAACTGGTCCTTTAAGTTGGGAATCTTCACTCTCTTCTATACCTATAATCCTTATGTTTGGTCTTCTCATTTTGTCTTTGATTTCCTGGATGTTTTGGGTTAGGAGCTTCTTGCATTTTGTCTCCCTTTGTGATTTCTTTATGGTTTCTATTTCCATTTTTAGATCCTGGATGGTTTTGTTCACTTCCTTCAATTGTTCGATTGTGTTTAACTTTAAGGAATTTTTGTGCTTCCTCTTTAAGGGCCTCTAGTTGTTTACCTGTGTTCTCTTGTATTTCTTTAAGGGAATTATTTATTTCCTTCTTAAAATCTTCTATCATCATCATGAGATGTGATTTTAAATCTGAGTCTTGCTTTTCTGGTATGTTAGGGTATCCAGGGCTTGCTGTGGTGGGAGTGCTGGGTTCTGATGAAGCTTATTAGCCTTAGTTTCTGTTGCTTATGTTCTTGCTCTTGCCTTTTACCATCTGGTTATCTCTGGTGTTATCTGGTCTTGCCCTCTCTTGACTGTGTCTTGTTCCTCCTGCAGCCTCTGTGTCAGTATTCCTTGTAGACTAGCTCTCTCTGTGAGGAATTTGAGTTTGGAGAACTGTGAAACATGTTCAGCTCTGTGTTTGAGAAACTAACCAGAAGATCCTGTCCCAAGCTCTTCCTTGTTTCCTCTGTCCTGATGGCTTTGTGAGGGTCCATCTTGAGCCAGGAAATTGAACAGGAATGGTGGTCTTCCCTGTGCTTGAAGGTGTGTTGGCACTCCAGGGAGATTAGCTCTCTCTTGGCATTATTTAGGTATGGATCCCTGTGGCACAGGATTATCTTTCTGGCTGCAGAAGGAAACAGGAAGGCCACTCCTTGGTCCCTGTGTGCTAAGGATTCCATTTGAATCCTCTGAGCAGAGTTGCTGGTCTTATCTCCAGCTCATAGATCTGTTCACACTCCTGGGAGGCTAACTCTTTTCCTGGGCTATTTGGGTTCAGAGCCCTGTGTCTCAGGCCTTAGGCAGAAACTGGAAGGCTCCTGTCCCAGTCTGCTCCTCGCTCTTTTTGTCCTGAGGGTTCCCTGAGTGGTCCCTCTGAGCAGAAGTGCTGATCTTACCTCTGCTCACAGGCTTGTCCACAGTCCTGGGAGGATAGCTCTTTCCGTGTGCTATTTGGATTTGGAGCCATGTGGTACAGGATTAGCCGACTGACTTTCTGTTAAAGCTAAACTCTATATGTAAATTGAATATGATAATCACTACTTATTATGGTAATATAAAGTTTAATTGAGTTGCATATTTCAAGTACCTGTCAACATATTTGGCAGTAATAACATTATTTTTATGTACAAAATAGTATGTTTGACATGTATTTAGCTTACAAAAAATGTGGTAAGCAAGTAAACAGAAATGTAAAGTGATACAGGAACCAAAATAGTTGATTAAATTAAAAAAGAATAAAAATGACTCTCAAGAATAATAAGTAATAGAGTCTTAGTTGTGATATTGAATACTTGAACTTTGACTTAATTAACCTTAAAGTGCACCTTGATGTGTTAGGTTTGATTAACCATAAGGCAAAAATTAGCAGTAGCTTTTATACAAAGTATGTGTATATATTGTTTTATCTACCTATATCTCATATATTACAATTTTCTGGATATAATTTTCTTTCCTTACCTTAAAAAGTGAATATTTCTAGAGCAGGATATCTATCCATTAAAATCCAATATGAACTCATTTGTGCAATAGTGTTGCTACTGTTTGGGGGCATTAAATAACTGTTCTTTGAATGTGATTGAGACACACACCACAAAAGGGATTCCATGCTTAGAACTGTAAACCTGGTCAACAACCCAGGAGAGTAGATATTGTTGGGCTTGAGGAAGGTCTGAATAACATTGTTTAGAAAAATATATAGCATGAAAATGCATTTTATATATATATATATATATATATATATATATATATATATATATATATACCTAATAGACATATGCTACTCTCAGCCTTAATCAGAAAAGCTTCTATTTCAAATGAACAATGGTGAATGCTGGCACTCATGACTGCTTGCTGAGAATATGGAATAGATGAGTGCTCAGCTCTAAATAAGACAAAATACCATTTATTATAAGTCTCAGGAAACACTGTAGAAGTGGGTACAATTATAAGAGTGAAAAGATTAGAAGACAAGCTGAGAATTTTTATCTCCTCTGTGAGACAAAGCCACTGCTGTCATGGCATCACAATAGCTGAAGATGTCTGCACTGTGTCTGCATTAACATGAGAATGTTAGCAGCCAGACACAGATAGAAGCAGGACCAGAATGGTCCAACACTTCACTGCTGGCAGGTACCAGGACATTCCTATACTTTCTTTCTGACTATTTTGCTAATGATTGATTGATGCAGGTAGGCAAGAATCATTACTTTCATTTTTGTACCCACATATGATTCCTCAAGGGTCCAGTGGATAGTTCCAATCCAGTGGTCGCACAAATGGCCCTTGTTAAACTAAATTGGTAACAAAACAAAACTTAAAGTCATAAACTTGGGAATGCTATTGGCAAGCAATGGGGGAGTTTTGATAGTGATGAGAGGGGCATAAAAGGAGGAGGAGAGAGAGTAATCAGAATTCATTGGATAGATGTGTGAAATTGTCAAACAATTGTTTAAAAAATTAAAATGTTGCAAACATGAGGATATATGAAAGGCAGATACTAGCTAATAAACAGACATATTTGAAGGTAATAGATAATTTTAATGTTTATTTTTAAATATAATAAAAAACCTTGCACCAATAGAATTCAATGTTTAGTTTATCACATTCCAGTCACATTTTCAATGAAAGCAAATTTTTACACAATAGAATATTTTACAACCCTTCTCATGGTGTGGAAAGTTTTAATAATTTTCTCCCATTTAGAGCATTAATTAATACCTTAAATCTATTTTACTTTTCTTTTATATTTTTTTGGAACAACAAGTCATACTGCATTTAATTGACTGGTTACAGTGGTGGTATGGAAAGAGAGAATTATACTCTGTTTTTCATGACTGATTTCCCTGTATATTACTCATTAGCATGGAACACTCAACTCACCCAGCACTTGTTTTTAAGTGCCAGAGAGTTATTTCTCACCCCCATTTTAAATAGTCAGACTCATATTTTTGAGTCAAAGTTGGGAGTGCAAGTAACAGAGCAGTTTGACCAGCATCCAGGTCTAGAGTAGCTACATCTTAGTCCTTTAAATTCCTACAACTGCTGTGACTATTGTCTGTGTTTAGTGAAAGGCTTTGGGTTCTATGGGAATCTCATAGCTGTGTCCAGAGAAACATGAACTTACATGAGTCAGTGTATATGTTTAAGCCTAATGCTTATTTGTGAGCTCCAATTAATTCTTTATGACTCTTATTTTAAATAGTCACATTTATACTTTATGCTTATTTGTTCTGTATCATGCCCATTATAAAATATTCTGATGGCAGTATTAGAACCAATACTTTAGCTTTTTAATTGCACAAGACTTCTCTTTTCTGTTTGTGCATGTGTGTGTGCATACAAACACAAATATAAATTAGATGCAGATATATAAATGCATGTATATACACTATATATATCCCTTAGATATTATGATTAAACATAACTAACACTAAAATCTAAATTATGAAAAATTATAAAATCTAAAATCTAAATTATGAAAGCTCAATATTATTCAATATTGACATAAGGATGATATAAAATATTTGCATCTGATTCAAATATAAATATACTAAAGCATTATAAAAATTATCATACATTGCTTTGTGAATAATGACTGAATTTTATAATCAAACATATTATATCCTTAAAATATATGATTGTACGTAATCAAACATCTCAGTAGTTTACTTCTCAAACACTTCTTACTCAAGCATTTAGATTAGGTGTACACAAACACACACACACACACATACACACACAAGCACACTCACACACCTGTATACGTGCACGCCTAATAATGTATATTGAAAAATACAACAATTTTAGACTTGTGTATGTTCCTAGAAAGCCATATGGACAACAACAGATCTACGTCTTCATTTATAGTCACTCTACTTTTCTTATTGAACTCAGCATCATCCATTGACATACACCCAATATACTATAAGCTACTTAGGGTGAGCATTCTCAGGAACTGTCCTAAATCTACTATGTGTCTGATACTTAAGAGACATTGCATGAAATACAACACTCTATTTTAAAATGAAAGACAGAGTCATTGGATGGAAAATATGCATGAGAAATTTTCACCAAACAATGGGAAGTTATGTAAGCAGGAAGTATAAATAAATACAGATAATAGAGCCAGACACAGGGAAAAAAGCCATGTATCCACCAAAAAGTATTTATAACTCACCTAATAATGGAAGATGTGGAGTGAGAAAAATAGACATGTACGTTCTCTGAATGATTGGGTTAGGAAGTAAAAAGTGAAGGTAACCACTATTTAAGGAGAAACAACAGAAAAATTCTAAAGTAGACTTAGAACAAAATTAAAGAGGTGGATGGAAATATACAATGATGGTGTCATATGACAATAAAAGGGGAACAGAGCTTTAGAAGTAAAGGGATATTAGTAACTTTAAATTTTGAAAGAAGAACTAATGGCATGAACGAAGCAGTAGATTCTATTTATTGCAACTTTTTGAAGCTTACAGGGAAGCTTAGAGTGAAGAAGAAAATCCAGATTATATAATTTATCGAGTCACTTAGGGTGGTATTGAGGGATGAAGCTAAGTTGTTAAAAATACATTTCGTTTAAAAGGAATGGGAGAGAATATGACATGCCAGAGCTCCAGAGACAGAGCATGTTCTGACTGGTATTTAAAAGCTTAAAATATTTAAACATTGCTATGCATTCAGCAGAGGGAGGAATCAAAAGACTGGCAAGCAGGCAATCTGAGTGGTCAGAGCTCTGTGAGGAATCAGGGAAGCTCAGAATAGTAAGGCTTTAGGAGGCTAAACAATAAATCTCTCTCTATTTCGCTGTCACCATCTTAACTAAATGATTGAGGTAAGGATCATCCAGGGCAGGAGGACCTGGCATTGCCTGCCTTTGATTTCCCATAGTGAGAAATGCTCAGTGTCACTGTGAAGCATTCTTGCTATAGTGGCTTAACTTAAAAGTAATCCAAAATAAAGCACTGAGAAATGACAGAAAGTGGGGCAATCCTCTAGTCAGCTGGTCGCAAAGCTTCGTAATAGACAATGGCATGAAGAGCATGACTCCAGTCACGGCAGAAGATGAAAAATACATACAAAAAGATGGCTCCAGAAAATCTTAAGGAGTCTGAACGAAACCAGGCACTCTTTATCCTGGCTCTGCAGTGAGCGTATTATGTATTTGAGTTTTTGTACAAAAAGAGATTTCACTATTTCATTTTTATGCATGTTACTCATTGTACATTGTTCATATTAAAACCCTCACAACCTTTCTTGTCTACTCTTCCCTCTCTCATTGGTATCCCTGATCCAATAACTTCCCTTTAGCATCCTGTATTCCACCAATAGAGAAATTATGTGATATTTGTTTTTTGATTTTTTTTGTTTTCTCTTTTATTTGTTTTGTTTTTGTTTTATCAAGACAGGGTTTCTCTGCATTGCCTTGGTTGTTTTGGAACTTGCTTAGTAAAGCAGGATGGACTTTGACTTACAAATCTACTAGTCTCTCCCTCATGAGTGCTCAGATTAAAGTTATGTGCCAACATTCCTGGCTTTGTGTGTGTGTATGTGTGTTTCTCAAATAAAAGCTTTGCTTTTAGATTGAATATTTAATATTTATGAGGTAAAAGAAATCCAGATTTTGTCATTTTTACTTAGCACAGTGATGTAATCTAAAGGAAGATTTCTCATCTTTAGAAGAAGCTGAATTTCAAAGGATTGAAGTGTAGGATGATGAGTGGAGAGGACAGAAAACCTTGATGTGGGGTTGTGAAGTCAATGTAATGGAGGAAGCCTTGCAGTCCTCTAGCCAGAGGAATACATCCACCAGGAGAAAGAAGAAGGGTGCTGCTTAAGTTTCCACCAAGCAAGAGAAAGGTCACAGTCAAGCACAAGTCTTAGATTCATTCAAAATTCTAGGAAAGGAAAATTTTCATTTTTCAACATGTTCAAGTCTAAGGAAGAAAAGCAGACATGTGCATTTTTAATAGAAGGCCATTGTGCCATTCTCAATGAACTACCCTGTTTTCCTTCTGCAACCACAATGGGCTGCCCAGACAAAAACTACAAGAGGAGTAAATGAATCACAGTTTCTAAAAGCAGTGCAGCATATATATGCTTTTGAGTTTAGAGACTGAGACTGGAGGAGCTGAAGCATGGATATCAGGGTGCTCAGTGGGGTCATGGCCATGCTCTTTTCCACAGAACTTAATTGAAACATGGACTCAGCATATGAATCCTGTTCTACTTGCATGTATCTAGCACAGTTTCTCCTCTTTCTTAGCCCATGTGTTGATGTTTTCTGAAAGGATCTGCTGTTCTAAACTCCCAGGCAACTTCTATAGCACAATCTCTTCACAAGATGATAGAAAACTGATTTATCATATATGAGATGATTTTATATTTATTAATACTTTAGGCAGATAGAGTACAGTGTACTTGGCCTTGGGCCTATTTAATTAAAAACCTTATTTACTGTTAAGAGTAATAAAGAAGCATGAAATTCTCAAAGTTTATTTACTTAAGAGAAGGGGGAGGATTACCTCAAGGTCTGAGCCAAGTGATATTCATAGGTCCAGCCATGTGTGACATCTGGCTTTTTAAAGTATTTGCTGCTTCTTAATATGCAGGAAGCCCCTGTTGTTTGTTATGGAAGAGTTCTGGAACTCTAGGGCATGTCTGAAGGAACTGACACACTGAGTTCTCCATATACTGCTTTCTCTAATACAGTTTAGCTTCTAAATTAAACATAGTGAGTGCTACACTATAGTCAATAATAACAAAATAATTGAAGTGAATTGCCGCAATCAAAATTATTTGGATATAGCTTCTCTTAAAATATAGTATTGCCTTGAACTCACCAGTGATATATTTTCTTCCTCATTGAATGGAGAATTCCCACCTTTTTTTTTTTTTTTAAAGGAAGCCTTTTACCACTTCTCTTTGTCTTGTTTAATTGATAATATCAATTTTCTTGATCTTTGGAACAGTGACCTTACTTTATGTAACTTTTTTTTTTGAGACAGAACCACTGTTATGCCACAAAAGCAAATCTGAAGACTGCAGGTGGCTGGTAAGTGACTACCAAACAGATGAGTTATATATCATAGGCAGATAGACAGAGGGAAGATCACATGCCAGACTGGATTGGGGAAACTTGTACACGATGCCTCATGGTACTCAGAACAGCATGCAGTTGAAAACTTATAAAATAATTATTTCTCATATTTTCCCACTAAGATTTTCACACCAGAGTAGAACTCACAGCTATAATTGAAATAATGGGAAATGAATGCATGCTTAAAGTTGAGCATTTGTATAGGGATTTTCAAGAAGAAGATGATTTAGGACTCACAGGCTTTATACAATGAGGGCTCAGGTTAACTTTGAACTTCCCACCTGGCTTTCACAGTGCTGTACTTAGAATTGAGCTTTGATTTGAACTGCTGGTGAGAGGCTGAGTGTATTGTCGAGCTTGAATGAGAGTCTTTTACCAGCAAATAGTAACCATAAGCACCAGTGGATTCAGAGACGCTCACATTGGACTCATTGGCACTTTCTATAATTCTATGTTACTCATTTTAATTTTGAAAACAGGAGAAAGAGACATGTCAATTGTGAAAATGAAATTTTAAACACTTCTTGGATACAATGATTGAAGCAAATGATATCCCTCTTATTTTAGAAGGACTAAAATATAATTTATTTTAGAGCCATTTTGAGTGACTATAACCAGGATCAGAGTCTTAGATTACCCCAAATTCCATGACCCAATGTAAAAGCAGTTTCATGAAGTTTTGTTATGCTACAGAACAAAGTCTTAAATTAAGAAAAGTTCACAATACATTGGAGCATACATCAGATAGGAGGTTATAGCACAATAAGGAAAGCATTTCTAAGGCCCAAGAAGCTATTTGATGGCATTCACAGCATTTGAGTTGGTGGAAGCTAGTGTTCTACATTAGCTTCTAATAGATTGGTAATAGATTCTAAATGTGGCTAGTTATACCAGACAGGTAGGCAGGTAATGTCCATCTGGGGATTAAACCCAGCTCACAACAACATATGCCTCTGGACCTGTAACCTCCCAATCTCTCCACAGTACTGATGCCCTAAATAGTGAATCACTCTTTGTAGACACAGGTTTTGTTTGTTTGTTTGTTTGGTTGGTTGGTTAGGGTTTTTTTTCCAGGAGTGTGCTCACATCTCCACATGTGTGGACAGGCATTAAATTTTCACTTATCCCACAGATTGGGAAAGAATCTTCACCAACCCTTTGTCTGACAGTTGGCTAATATCAAAAATTTACAAAGAATTCAAGAAGTTAGACACCAACCCAAATAACCCAATTAAAACCTGAAGTACAAAACTAAACAAAGAATTCTCAAAAGAGCAATCTCAAAATGCTGAGAAGCACTTAAAGAAAAGTTCAAAGACTTATTCATCAGGAAAATGCAAATCAAAACAACTCTAAAATTATATCTTATACCCATGAAAATGGTTAAGTTCAAAAACTCAAGAGCTATCCATGTTGCCAAGGATTTGGAGCAAGGGGAACACTACTCATTGCTGGTGGGAGTACAAACTTATACAACAACTTTGGAAATCAACTGGATATTTTCTTAGGAAACTGAGAATACTACTCCTGGACATATACTGAAAAGATAATCCAATATTCCACAAAGTCATTTGCCCAACTATGTTCATAGCAGCTTTATTCATAATAGTCACAAACTGGAAACAACCTAGATGTCCTTCAACTGAAGAATGGATAAAGAAAATGTGGTACATCTGCACAATGGAATACTATTAAGCTATTAAAAACCAAGATATCATGAATTTTGAAGGCAAATGGGTAGAACTTGAGACTATTGTCCTTAGTGAGGTAACCCAGTCCAAAAAGGACATGCCTGGTATGTACTCACTTATAAGTGGATATTAGTCATAAAATACAGGTACCATGTTATGCTCCATAAACTTAAAGAAGCTAAACAAGAAGGAAGGCCCAATTGAAGAAGCAGGGGAATAAAATATTCATAAGAGGCTGGTGGAGGAAGGGAACTGGGAAAGAGGGTGAGTGGGTAAGGGAATGGGGGATTCAGGAACAGGTGTGGGGAAGGACAGGAGAGATGGTTAGATGGCTATAAAAATTAATGCAAATCTGCAACTGACAGGGGTGACAAGGTGGGGGTGGGGCATGTCTCCAAGACATGAACTGGGACTAGGAAAATGCCCATGTATCAATGGGGGGGTGACATTACTCACTACATTAGAAATATAGAACCTGAAGAGTCTACCTCCTGTACACATACATAAAATCCTGTGGAGTGATAGAGACACCAACCTAAGTACAAAACTTTCAACCCAAAGTTTATCTGGTCTAGACATAATGCAGCATGGGCAGGGAACAGAGACAGAAGGAATGGCTAATCAATAACTGGCCCATGGACAACCACAGATCTTTAACATTATTAATAAAACTTTGTTATGCTTGCAGACAGGAGAATGATTTCCTCTGAGAGGCTTCAACCAGGAGCTGACTCAGACAGATAAAGAAACCCACAGCCAAACAGTGGATGGACCTTAGGGATTCTATATATATATATATATTTTTTACCTTAGGGATTTGATGATGATGATGATGATGATGATGATGATGATGATGATATTTACTTTATTTACATTTCAAATGTTTTCCCCTTTCCAGGTCTCCCCTTCAGAAACCACCTAGCCCATCCCCCTCCCCCTGCCTCTATGAGGGTGTTCCCCAACCCCACCACCCACTCCCATCTTCCCTCCCTAGCATTCCCCTACACTGGGGCATCTAACACCCACAGGCCCAAGAGTCTTTCCTCTCACTGATGGCCAACAAGGCCCTCCTCTGCCACATATGTGGCCACCACCATGAGTCCCTCCATGTGTATTCTTTGGTTGGTGGTCCATTCTCCAGGAGCTCCAGGGAGTCAGGCCAGTTGACACTGTTGCTCTTTCCATGGGGTTGCAAACACCCTCAGCTCTTTCAGTCCCTTCTCCAACTCCTCCATTTGAAACTCTATGCACTGTACAATTTTTGGCTGAGAGCATCCGCCTCTGTATTTGTCAGGCTCTGCCTGAGACTTTCAGGAGACAGCTTATCATGCTTCCATCAGCAAGCACTTTCCAGCATCCACAATAATGTCCAGGTTTGATGGCTGTATATGGGGTGGATCCCCAGGTGGGGCAGTCTCAGAATGACCTTTCCTTCAGTCTCTGCTCCACATTTTGTCTCAATATTTCCTCCTGTGAGTATTTTGTTTCCCCTTCTAAGAAACACTGAAACACCATTATTCTGGTCTTCCTTATTCCTAGGCTTAATATGTTCTCTGTATTGAATCTTGGGTATCCCGAACATTTGGGCTAATATCCAGTTATCAGTAAGTGCATACCCCGTGTTTGTTCTTTTGTGACTGAGTTACCTCACTCAGGATGATACTTTCAAGTTCAATCCATTTGCCTCTGTTTTTCATGATGTTGTTGTTTTTAATAGTCGAGTCGTATTCCATTGTGTAAGTGTACCACATTTTCTGTATCCATTCTTCTGTTGAGGGACATCTGGGTTGTTTCCATCTTCTGGCTATTATAAATATGGCTGCTATGAACATAAGGGAGCATGTTTCTTTATTACATGTTGGAGCATCTTCTGGGTACATGCCCGGGAGCAGTATAGCTTGGTCCTCAGGTGGTAATATATCCAACTTTCTGAGGATCTGCCAAACTGATTTCCAGAGTGGTTGTACCAGCTTGCAATGCCACCAGCAATGGAGGAGTGTTCCTCCTTCTCTACATCCTCACCAGCATCTGCTGTCGCCTGAGTTTTTGATCTTAGCCATTCTGACTGGTGTGAGGTGGAATCTCAGGGTTGTTTTGATTTCCATTTTGACCTTAGGGATTCTTAAGGACGAACAGGAGGAAGGATCGTAGGCCCAAAAGAGGATAGGAACTCCACAGGAAAACCAACAGAGTCATCTAACCTGGAATCTTCCAGCTTTCAGTCTGAGTCACCCACCAAAGTATGTAAACAGGCTGGACCTAGGCTTTTACACTCATATGTAACAGATGTGCAGATTGGCTTTCATGAACAAACTGAGCAGGGGCTATCCCAAAAGCTGTTGCCTGTCTGTGGGATATGTTCTACTAACTGGGCAGCCTTGACCGGCCTTAGTGGAAGAGAGCGCACCTAGCCTTGCAGAGACTTGAGATGCCATGGTAGGAGGGGGATAATCAGAGGGGCCCCCACCCACTCCGTGAATAAGGGGAGAGGTGAGCGGAAAGTATTGAGGGAGAGGGTGACTTTGAGGGAGTCAGTGAGCAAGATATAAAGTGAAAAAGTAAAAAATTAAAATCATATTAATTAAAAAAAAAAAAAAGATTTAGATTCTAAAATGTTATGTTTTAGTAAGCCTTCCTGGATGCATTCCTTTGGTGTCAAGGTAATTAGTTATCATCTACTGACAAACATTTTCTTTTAACTTGTCAAATATAAATGTGCTTACTAAGGGATCTGCCAATCAAATTCTTTCTAATTCAAACAAATTACCTGACAAACAATCTCTTTCTAAGCTGTCCAGTAGATCTCATTTGCTTAAACTGTTTAAGCTTCTTTTTGAATCCAGAAACAAGGTGAGGTTCTGGCCAGGATATTATGAGTAAACTCATCTTCCTGGGTTGGCAAGAAAATGCAGGGCCATATCTTAACCTTCCTCTGGTAGAACAGATACCTGCTTTCTTGTCTTTCCTCTTTGGAAAGAAATTTCTTCTTGAGATACTCTCAGTCCTTCACAAAATTTGTTTGTCTTTATATATCGAGTCCATTAAAAAGATCTTAGGTAGCTAAGAAAATCTGGGTTGGATGTTCTGTTGGGTACATATGTACCCTTTCAACACACATAGGTGACATGAGTGGTAATGAGGTTAATATTCTTTGCTATAAAAACACATTTGTGCAGCTCCTAAACTGTGTTGTTGTTGTTGTTGTTGTTGTTGTTGTTGTTTTATGTCTTTGCTTGTTTGCTTGTTTTTACTTTTGTAGTAAAACTGAACACACTATTTTTTGGGGCCAGCAATTTTTTTATACCTTGATGAGGTGATTTCTCCTAGACATGGAATAATTAATGGAGACTTGTATTTGCTAATATATGTCTAGGCTTAATTCCTTTCCCCCATGTATCTAACTAATTTTGTCCTCTAGAAAGCTATGAAGTGACTCTGTTCACCTATTTATATTTTATATCTATGTATTTTAAATGTTTAAACTGTTTAGTAACAAGATAACTGTTCCTTAATTTAGGAGAGTGAGTATCACTCTGTTTCCCAAGCTGGAAGTTAATCTGTGGGTTCTGGAGATTCTCTCCATGAGCTGTTGGAATAACAAAAAGTGTCACCGTGGTTGCATAGAACTCTGCAAGGACATTCTAAGTCACATTCCCTTAGCTATCTTTATATGTGAGGCAAGAAGATGTTCCTAACTACCAATGTTATTAAGGGCTTTCTGACTTTAAAGGGAACTTGGGGTCAGGTCCCAGCCCCAGTCATTATATGTATGGTTTAATCTCCTAATCCAGGCAAGTTTCTTGACTACATTCAAAGTTGTCCTCTGGATTTGTTGGTAAGTTATGATCATTGTAATTTAATATGGAGCAACCAATTTGTTGTTTAGGCCCAGAGCAAGTATTAAATATCAGCCTTCCTGATATGAGCAGTACAAATTCGATTTCAAATGAATGGTTTATATCATGTCTATGAAACTATTAGCTGAGATTGAAGAGGTATGTATAGAGAGAGGAAAGGAGAAGGAATATGAGATCGAAAAGAAGACAAAGAGCAAGAGTAATAAGCACTGATTAGCTGATTGTTTAGAATTACATTTGGAACAATAATTTAAGGGATCAGTATTAAAAACATATCTTCACAAGATTTAAGTGAAATCATTATGCAAAAGAATAGAAAGAGATGTATGTATATGTATGGGTTTCTGCATAGCCTTCTTTGGCCTATTGGACATTTAAGTCTGTATTTATGTTCCACATTCATATGTTTCTAACTAAGATTCAGAGATGAGAGAGAGAGAGAGAGAGAGAGAGAGAGAGAGAGAGACCTAACCTCCTGCTATTATGACAAATTATAGGCAATGATTAGTGCATACGGAGTCGGAGTTGTGACTTGGCATCATGATCATGTTTTCAGGCTATGGTCATTCGCCTGTTCCTTTAGATAGAGGCAGTACAAACATCATGGCAAGATTGTACTTTGGATGAGCCTGTTCAATTTATGGCAGCCTAGAAACAATGAATAAAAAGAAGGGGGTTTCCAGTAACTTCTTCCTTCATCTAGAATCCACCTTCATCTAGGCTACCACTTTCCATAGAAAGAAGACCAAGCCTTAAATACAGAATACATTTGGAGATGTTTCATATTAAAATTATGGCATTATTTCTTATTTATTCCTACTTTGAGTCACATGTAGCCTAACAATAATGTATAATGGCCAAATAAAGTCCTTTTCTCCACAAAGAACATAGGATCCTCTCTGAGCATCATTTAAGGACAGAAGTTATAGCTCTCTTCTTAGTACACAAGATTCATGTTTGCTCATCCAATATCCACTTACTTGAGATGAAGTTCCTCACTCTGAAAAACTTCTGATACTCTTTTGCAAGCAAGTATGACAGTTAGAGGGAATTTGTTTTTTTGAGATATAAAATTCTTCTACTACCAGAAACATTAGACACAGTGTGAACTCAGTGTAATTTCCATATTTCATTACAGGGTCCAAACACAGAGAAAAGTACCCACTTACCAAAGCAGAAAATATGATTGTTGCTTATATTTCTAATATTTTGGATCTTTATGGGCAATTTAATGTACTTAACTTATTGAAAGTGATTAGAATTTTCACATGATGATTCTCAGATTAGGAATGAAAGAAACAATTTTTGGTCATTAATCTGGGTTTTTAAATTACAGGAAGCAAGAATTATATTATGAAATTGAAATTTTTTTGTGCCTAGTTATTGTGTATGGTAATATATTACCATACACATCACATAAGGATGTGTATACCATCCTTATGGTATGTGAGGATTCCATCACATAAGTCTACACACTATATTGAAAATATCCCTCTTGGAAGTCTTCCTGTTCCCTTTCTTGTGCCTCTTACTCTAGTTAGATCCTTAAATCCTTCTGCTTAATCTTTTATGTTATATATTCATATGTGATTTTATACATCTGTATAGAATACAGACACTACAAATGAGAGAAAACATATTCGTCTTTATGAAAAAAATTAATCTGACTAATATTTTTATTTTGAGCAGCATTCTCTTTCCTATAAATGACATAATTTAATTTTTATGAGTAAAAGAAAAACATTCTATTGTGAATATATACACCACATTTTAAATATAACGTTTTCCCTATCTATTTCTTTGTTATTAGACACCTATGTTGGTTCTATAACCTAGCTAATGTGAATTATGCTGCAGTAAACACTGATGAGCAGGGATCTCTGTGGTGTGCTGGCTTGAAGTATAGCCAGTGAAAGCTAGGAGTTAGGTCAGGTAGTAGATGTCATTTTTTCATGGAAATCTTGGCTTCCACAGTTGCTGAACTAGTTTATACCCCCGTCCACAGTGTAGGAGGTTTTCTTTGACTTTGCCTTCATCAGCATTTTTTTTTGTATTCTTAATGACTACAGTTCTGAACTGAGATGAAATCTCAATGTAGTTTTTACTTGCATTTTTCTGTTGATGAATGAGATTGAATATTTTCTTTCTCTACTTAATGGACATTAATAATTCATCATTTGATAACTAAGTAGTTGAATTTAATTTTATTCTTAGCTTTTCCACACAGAGGAACATTCTTCAAAATGCTGCCTTTTGAGGTAGTGGTGTGTTTGACCTGTCTACATAAAAAGTTGTTTAAATTTATATTTTTCAGGTAATAGGAGTACAGAGAAAGACTTTATAGTTTCTATACACAGAAGAATGGAGGTACAATCAAACTCTTGTATTTTTAATTTTTTAACAAGAAAATTATCACAGAACTTCACACATATCACAATCTTGGTACATAAAGTCCAGGTTTTCAGGTCAATGCTGACCTATAAAGAAGAGTCTGTTTTCTGAAATGGTTTAAATTTTAAAGCTTAATAGTCTTAAATATCATCTCTCTGAAAGGTTTATAATCTGAGTCATTCATAATTATTCATCACCATGTTGATATGTATATGAAAATACATTTAAGAACAAAATAAGTTTTAAAAAGTATTTGTATTTATTAGAATTCTTAACTTTACGTGGGAGGACACATAAGATAAAATGTTCTCTCAAACAGCCTTAACCAAATCAATTTCTAACACAGCAGGATATAATCCTGAAAGTTTAAGTATTAACTCTAACTTGTAAATCTAATTTTCTTAGGTTCATTAGTAGTTATTCTTAAATTCTTATGAAATCTCTTACTGTAAAATTACAATTATCCTGTAATTTGAAAAGGATTGCTGGAAAGAGACAAGAGTTAGGTTCTGGTATATTATGCTTAATCTATCATCTTCAATTGTCTATTTAAACCTAACTTAGGAATATTAATGTGGAAGGAACTCCTGGATGTAAATTACCCTCCATGATTTTCTGATTATGCTTCAGTGTGTATTACTGTCATTTCTACCTCCATCACTGCAGAGTCATTTTTGTTCTTCCATTAATGGCACAAATACCTCCACCAAACAGATGTGTCCTACCATTTACAAAACTGTCTCTCTTATCATAATCCTAGAAGTATAGGTCTGGAGAGGAGGAAAGTCACCTGCCATCTATGGGGATTCTTAGACTATCCAGAAATCTAAGTTCTCCAAGAGGAAGCAACATATAACATGATTTACAGAGGACAGAAGAGAATATTCTAATGAATGTATCATAGACTCAGAAAAACAACTATTAGGTTTTCTTTTATAGAAAATTTCAATGTTAATCTATCCCCCCACCCCCATCTTTAAATATGCAAGCATAGGAAGTAAATGTGAGCAAAGGTCAGGAAAAAAAGTGGTTCTTATGGCAGATGGAAGAAGCTTTAGTGGAGTGGGTGGTCTGGGAAAATAGTAGGACAAAATAGAAGAGAGAATACTGCGGTTAAAGCATTTAGGGGCAGAAGTGAGAGGCAGGGAGCTACAGGGGAATGTGAGTGGTGGGACCCAACGAATGAGGCATGAAAGCAAACTCTATGTGAAGACCGATACTTTGGCACCCTAATTTAAGAAATGCCTGTATTTAAAGCGGAGAAACTACAGCAAGTTTCTATATGTGGTTTGCTTCCACCACCTGGGGCTTTCTTCAATATCGTCATTCTATGGGCCATGGGCACTGTGTAACTGTGTGGGACAGATGCTTGTGTCATTGTCATGCTTTGCAGTGAGTCTCTTCATTGCTATCATAGCTTTGTTTGTCCTTCAAACTTTTTCAGACTCATTTCGGTTGGTACTAACATTCATTTCTGTTTTCACCAGTTCATTTAATTACCTATTAAATAGGACTACATTTTAAACAAATGAATAAAACTGCTCTAAACTTCCATATGAATGATCTGTGTAGATCTACATTTTTATGTCATTTGAATAAACTCTAGGAGTTGAGTGCTAAATTGTTGAGTTTTCTCAGAGACTGCCAGACACTTATCTGAATTGGCTTGCCACTGTCTTCATTTCTACCAGCATCACGTTGTATCACATCTATGCCCGCGTTTGTATTAACAGTATTATGAGCATTCTCTATTTGAATATGTATTAGGTATGCCTCACTGCTGGCTAATTTTTAAAATTCTCAGTGACATGTGGCTGAAGATCTTCCTCTCTACTTGTTAATTCACAGTTGAGAACATTTACCCATTTTCACTTGAGCTGCACTTTTTTCCCTTATATTTAAGAATTCATTCTGCATTTTACAGAATATTGTAATGGTAGTTTGTTAGATCACTCTGAGCTCCAGGCAGGTGATAGTGCTTCTTGAAACCTGCCAGAGTCCTCTGGAGTGAAAAGACGTACATACACAGCATTATTTTTAATATGCCTTACTAGGTCAACACCTGAACCTCCACATGTCTAACATACGGCACTTCCGATATTGCTAAGTTGATACTTACTAAATCTATATTTCATCTCTGCTACTCCAGATTCAATCAGAGGAGTGGCCCTTTGGACTACATTCCCAGATTCTTACATGTCAGCAGGCTCTTAAGTCTGATCTTTCTGTTTTCTCATCATGGTGATTCTGTTTTCTCTCTCCTCTGTGTTTTCTGCCTGGGAATTCTAAAAGTCCTGCCTCTGTTTTCCTACCCAGCCATTGGCATCTGGTTCTTTATTGACTTGTCAAAAACAAAACAAAAAGAAACAAACAAACAAACAAACAAACAACAACTGTTGGTAGGGAGCTGTAGCGGATCTGCAAATTCCCATGTAAGCACAAATCAAACCCCTCACAAAATAACCCTTCATTAAATGTGATATTTTTATTTTGTTATTGTCTTCTATCTGTGGCTTATCTTTTGTTTTTCCTTTCCATATAGTGGAGGGTAATGTGTAACTTTAATCAAGTACCTACTATTAGTTATTTTATGATTGTACCTTCACTGATATTTCTAAAATGTTATTATTATATCTGCAGTCATCTTGAAGTTCTCTTACCTTGTTATTTGTTATGGTCTGAATGTGAAATGTCCCCATGTGCTTGAATTCATTATTCTCAAATAGTGCTGCCCTTTTTAGAGTTAGTGGAACATTTAAGAGATAGAACACTACTGGAAGAAGGAAATCATAGGAGGGTGGGAATAGAGGTTTCCTAGTTTAACCTACTTTATTGTTTGTTCTCATCTTCTGGTTACATGAAAAAACGAGCTAACCTTTGTCACATCCTCCTACTGCCTCAAAGTTGCCAGTATCATGACTTCCTCATCATTATAGACTATATCTTCAAACTGTCAGCCAAAACAAAGTCTTCTAACTTGAATGTGCTTCTTATCAGGGATTTTTTTACACCATCTTAAAAGCTAGTTAATACAGAACATTGATTTCCAAAATTGTGTCATACTCATGAAGTATGTATGCTTTTGGAGCTATCTTTTAGATAGAATTTGGAACCATTTATACCTGCAAGCCAGAAAAGCCCTAGCATGTTGCTACCACTGTTTAATGAGCCGTTCTGGTGAGATCTCAGAAGACAAGGAGAATGCAAGTAGAAATGAGGACAGTTAATGCAGAGTTTATAAGAGTGAAGAAAGATTAAATACTATATTGAAACTAGGCTAGGGGCAACTCATGTTATGTAATGACAACGGATATTAGTGAATTCAGCCCACACCTTGCAAACTTTAGTTAAGTTTAATTCAAAAGTAATAAAATTTGTTTACTAGGAGAAATCTCAAGATAGTAATATATTCAGGTTCTGGCATGGTTAATATTTACAACCCCTCGCCAAATCTTCTGCTAAAAAGAGCATTAAACAGAGCAAAACAAATAAGAAAATGTGTAGTTTGGTAAGGAAAGTAGTATGAGTAAAGTCAAGCTATGGATAAGGGAAATGAGAAAAATACTATCTAGAAGTGTTATAGAGATCCATACCATCAAAGAGAAACTACACACAGGGTACTGAGATAATAGTGTACTAGAGCAAGAATTCCTTCCTTACCCAAAGGAAGCTCTGGGGTATAAACCCGAAAACCCCTGAAAAGGCTTCGATAGAATAAGAGAGTACTTGAAGAAAGAGAGCTCCCAGGCATTCCACTTCAGCAAAAATTGATGGGGGAAGCATTTTTCTCAGTTCAGTCAAAAATACACAGAGATAAATGAAACACTGGCTACATGGGAGATGTGGTATGCTACATTACAGATTAGCAAAAAGTGGCTTTATACACATGTGCTGGTTACAGAGGAAAGGAAACGTAAGACTTTCATGGTCATGGAGATTTGCCAAGATGCCATAAAGTTGTTAGGCCAGGCAATATGTTGCATGACAAGATTTGTTTCCTGGGACTCCTCAATAAACCATTCCTGAAGCAATGAATATGAAGGCTAAATTACACTGGAATCCCCAGGATGTTGTGGATTCCCAAAAGGTAGAAAATTACTGTAGGAAAATGTACAGCATTGTGTACAAGACAGAGGCTAAACACATACTGAGGGGATAGGTATACTCAAATCTATTTCTACCCAAATAATGGCACCAGAAGGCCACATATTGGAAAAGAAGATGCTGGGTTTTGATTTTGTTTGGTATGATTTTTCTCTTGCTATGCTATCCTTTGTTTCATTTGAAATGGAAATTTTTACTCTATAGGTTTATTTGTTGTAAGTAACTTTTGTTTTGAGGGGCTCATTTTAAGAAACTGCCTTTGATTTCAGAGAAGACCATGGGTTTTAGATTTATGATGAGATGTAGTACTAGTAAGACAATGGGACTTAATTTTGAATTTGGACTGAATACATTTTGAACTATTAGATAGCCAAAGAGCCTTGGGAGTAGGAATGCCATGCCAAGATTTCAAAATGAAAAGTTTTCTGTAAGTGTATTTCTTTCAAAATTGATTAGAGAACTTTATGACCGGGCATTTGACTATAACCTCATATGGCCTGGCGACAGCAGCTAACTACCAACTTGTAACACTTCTTCTTAATCTTGCCTACCTCCTGTCTGAGAAACTGTACCTCATGAATTCTGCTTCAGAGTTCTGCTTCCAGCTTTAAATGAATCCTGGAACACTTGGACCACATGAATGCTGTGTGTCTAGGTCTGCAGTTCTCAACCTGTGACTTGTATTCCCTTTGAGGGGTACATTTCTGATATCTTGAATATCAGGTATTTAAAGTACAATTCATAACAGTTGCAAGATTACAGTTGCAAAATTGCAATGAAAATAATTTTATGGTTGGTATCAGCACAACATGAGGAACTATGTTAAAGGGTCAGAGCATTAGAAAGTCTGAAAGCCAATGGTCGAGATGGCTGTTTCTATAAGAGCACTTTCCTATGCTTTTGTTTAGAAAAGGATATTCATTCTTTAGTATTTTAGCTTAGTGTTTTTCCTTTTTGGTGAACTTGCATTGTCAAAAGTTGGAGCTATTGGTGAGTAGAATCTTGCCATTAGCCACATTTTTCTTCTGTCTCAAGACAAAGAGAAGTTTATATTTGAAATTATAACCATTATTTTTTAAATTAAGCATTTAATGAAGCATGTCCTGGCCTGCAACTTTAATTTTGATTACACTCTTTGCCTTAAAAGCCTCACTTGTTTCTGTCCTGTTGTTACACTTTTCTTTTCATGATTTACTTATTTATTTTATGTATATGAGTACACTGCTCTGATGAGTACCAGAAGAGGGTATCAGATCCAATTATAGCTGGTTGAGAGTCACCATTGAACTCAAGACTTCAGGAAGAGAGGTCAAGTGCTTTTAACCTATGAGCCATTTCTCCAGCCTTTGTTTACTCTTTTCTATTGTAGACTCAGTTAAAAGTGATAAACAGTATCTATAAACAACAAAATGATATCTTGTCTTGAAATTTCCACTGTGAAATACATTAGTCTGTTAATCTAAAAATTGTTCTCACACAAAATCTAAAGAAAGGGGTAGAAGCCGGGCAGTGGTGGCACACACCTTTAATCCCAGCACTTGGGAGGCAGAGGCAGGTGGATTTCTGAGTTCGAGGCCAGTCTGGTCTACAGAGTGAGTTCCAGGACAGCCAGGGCTACACAGAAGAATCCTGTCTCAAAAAAAAAAAAAAAAAAAGTAAAAATAAAGAAAGAGGTAGAATAATAGCAGGTTTCTTAAATATGACATAATCTGGATATCCCAGTTACCAGGAGAATCCTTGCTCCCTGATGAAATCTCACAAGCCAGACCTTCACTGTCTGCATTTCCCTTGCTCTTCTACTTTTCCAAATTCTGACCACAATTACCCATAATATTGTGCTTACAATACTCAATAGCTCAAACTTTGAAATTCTTTCACACTCCTTCCACAAATCAGGTTCAAAGCCTGAGAACCACATGGTTGGTCACACCTACAGCATCACTAGTTTGTACCAGTTTCCTAACACTACAATCAAAAGCCCTGGCAAGGGCTGCTTTTGGAATGAAGACTGTCAATGATACTGCCAAGGCATGCAGTCACTTGTAGCAGGAAAATGTGGTAGCTCATCTCACAACATCCATTGTAGTGGTGGTTCTGATATTGAGGTCCTGTTCTCCAATTTATCCTTGATCTGTCAGTAAATAAGCCATGGGATAATTGCTGAGTGGAAGGGATAGGCAGGTAAGCAGACAGACACAGAGAGGAGAGAGAGAGGGGGAGAGAGAGAGAGAGAGAGAGGGAGAGAGAGAGAGAGAGAGAGAGAGAGAGAGAGAGAGAGAGAGAGAGGTGGGAGATAAGTAGGACCCAGTAATTGTGTCAAAAGGCAAGTTGAAATTGAACAACTGTGTGTGTCTGTGTCTTTTATCCATGGAATCAAGGGAAGCTGGGTGGGGGCTGGTATGGGGGCAATTCTTGGAGCTCAGGAGGGGCAGCCAAAGCTACCCTTAACAATCTATAGTGAGGAAACACAGTAAAAGATGCTCATCTTCATCTGGCTATTGCTTTCTATATAATACAGAACCCTGGCCCTTAAAATGGTGCCCATAATTCACAAGGTGAATCTTTCCACATCAGTTAATCCAGTCTAGATAAATTTGCACACAGGCATTGTGTCTTTAGTGATTCTAGATTTTTTTTTTCAAGTAGATGGCTAATGTTAGCAACACATTCTTTTTAATACTCAATTATTGTTGGAGTTGTGTCTAATTGAGTGATATCCTCAAATATATATTTATAAATATAATACACAAAAACATACATACACACAAACACGCACACGCAAACACATGTGCACATGCACACACAGACACACACACACACACACACACGCAGTTTTACCTGGGTTCGGAAGATGCAATTAGGAGATTTTGGATGACATCCCTCTGAATACTCAGAATACTGACAAGTGTCCTCATGGATGACAGACTAATAAGATCTGGAGAAAGTTGGCAATAGTATACAAAATGAGGGACAAAACCCCCAAACCCAGGATTTTGGCCAACCAGCAGAAAATGGAAGAGGCAAAAGACAGAATCAACTGTTAAATTTTTGACAAAGCCTTGCTCACTCTGGAAAGAATCATGGTGACTTGAAGCTTTTCTCTCCAAACATCTTAATTTCAACACATGTACTTTTAAAGCTACTTAAGAGAACATTTCTGTTGTATTTCGTCTTTTAGTTTACTACAATATGCATGGCAGTATAATCTATGAACACTGAATATATCCAGTGTTTCCTTGTGAACTTTCATTAACTTTTCAATTAACTCTAAACATTTTCATTTTATTCTATACTACTAATTTCTGAGATTCTTAGAGTTTTCCTAAGTGATTCTCTACATTTACTGGAATATTTTTATAATAGTTATATTGATGTATTCTGAAAAAAAGTCTCTTCAACATTTGTATCTGTTGATTATTCTTTAACATAGAAACCTTAATTTTCCATGTTTCCTAAATGCCATAAAAGAACAATTATGCTACAAATATTTTTTAATATCTTAGGCTTGGAGTCTCTGAATGGAGTAATAAAAAACTAACAAACAAACAACAATGACAAAACTCAGCTAATTGAGTTTGGAAGTTATGCTCTCCCTAGCTATCATGAATTATGAATTATACAGGATGAGGTAAGTTTTCAAAGCTTCTGTACTTCTGTTCTTGTCTGGCACAGAGAAATGCCACTCCTTGAGTTGGTCAGTGGTGTTTACTCTACATTAATTCTTGAGGACACCTATTGGAATAATCAGTTTGTGCTGAACTCAGATCACAATCAAGCTCTGCCCTTGGCCACTGCCTTACTTCCTTGAACCTCTCTGTTCTGATCTCATGACAAAAAGCTGAGGCTCTGTCTGTTTCATACTTCTGTGACTGTACCCATGTCAAAAGTGCAGGCAGAGACACACACACAGAGGAGAACAAAATTATGCTTCAAACTAGCTTATCAGCTCACTTGAGGAAATTTTTAATCAGATGCTTCTACCAATTCAGGATTATATGAGGGTAGGAACAGCTTAAAACAAAGGATGAAACTAACAAATTAGGGAGGATGATGTTGGTTCGTGGTGTTAATTTGTCTCAGTTTGGTCCTTTGAGTCAGGGTAGAGTGTTTTTCCTTTCTCCTGCAAAGGTCTGTGGCAGCTATGGTGTTCACATCTGGGGTTGAGTGTGGGTGAATGAGTTCAGCTGGAGACATAGCGATATAATGCTATTTATAATAACAGGTCCCTGGGGTTTTGAATATGTCCTTCTGAAATATATCTGGTAATATTTACTATTTGCAGTCTCCCATTGCTTCTTCAGGATTTCTGTCTGGGTTTACAGCAATATTCAGTGAGAAAGACAAGAGCACTCTGAGTATTCTTCTATGCAGATTCCTTCCTTATAACATTTTTTTTAAAGAATTACATTGAAAATATATTTTAACCAGATGTTCTCTGTGCTACATAGGTCACAAATGTGTGATTCTACATGATAAAAGTGAGAGATGACTGATGTTGTAATGACCCAGCTATGGAAGTGTAGATAAGATGTAGATACTACCAATCATAGTGGACTGATGCAAAATGATTTTGAATGCTATCTGCATTTGTATAAATCTTATTCCTTATAGTGGGGGGACTACAGAAATAGCTAAAAGAAAAAATTGGACGTGTACTGATTTGAGTAAGAATGGCCACCATCAGTTCATATATTTGAAGGCATAGTCACCAGGGAAGGCACTTCATAGAGGGATTGGGAAGTGTTGTTTTGTTGGAGTAGATGTGGCCTTCTTGAAGAAAATGTGTCAGTGTGAGTGGGCATTGAGGTTTTAAATCATTATGGCATGCTCACTATCCCTTTCCATATGTAGAACTTTCATCTACTTCCCAAGCGCCATGTCTGCCTGCATTGTAGCAAATTCCCTACCATGATGGTAATGGACTAAACCTCTGAAACTTTAAGCAAGCTTCAAGTAAATGCTTTCTTTTCTCACATTTGTTTGATCATGGTGTTTCTTACAGCAATATAATGCTAAAATTACCAAATGATACAAAGATGTGTATAGACCTTTATGATGGAGCTGTTAAAGTATCTTACATTTCAAATTCTAAATGCATGTAATTAGTGTTCAGTCCATGTTACGGAAACGAATCTTAAAAGTGAAGTTTTATGGATATTTGTGTTCTTTATTCTTGCATACAGATAGTATATGAATACAATGCAAAAATACACTTTCTTGTATATGTACTAAATATCAATATATTCAGACACATTTACACACACACATATATATGTATTCATATGGATATATATATATATATATATATATATATATATATACACATATATATATACATGCCTTTTCATCAGTCTTGAGGGTTGGTCAAGAATTTTTCTCTGTCTCAGGCTTGTTTGGTTCATGGTTTCAGTGAAAACTTCATGATCTTAGAAAACACTGTTCTCTCCACATAAGCCCTGGAGCCTCTTTATTCCATCTTGAAAGGTGTCAATTCTGGCATCAACTGCTGCTTGCCTGGAGCAAGAGCTTTAAGAGCTTTCTGAGCTGCTGTGTCCCTAGGATTTAAACCATCATCACTGGTCAGAAACAAGGACTATAAAACCAGGAGTTTCTATAAAGCTGTGAAAACAATAAGCAAGAAATTGGACAGCTTCCCATAATGTCCTCATGTGTAAAGCGCTGTTTATGTTTATCTGTAGTACCTGTAGTGCTTTTGACATCAAGCCAAATGCAGCCAGAGACTTGATGACACTGCTCAAAGGAGTAGGAAATGATCAACCTTTCATGTTATGTACATCTTTATAAAAAGCTTACCATGTCCAGTGGAGCTTTGTCCAATAATGAGAATAAGTGGCTTGCTAGCTTTCTGGTAAGAGCTCAAAGCTATTTTTGTCTAATACATAAGGGAGCTAACTATTTACTCGTACACTTTGACTTAAAAATAGACAAGAAAAGGTATCACCATCTCTATTAAGTGTTACTCAAGAATAACCTTTGTTTTCATTTGTTGACGCCTATGTACAAGTCAGTGCTGTGAGTACTTGTGATCCAAAAAAAGCAGGAAAGGAGTCATACAAGAAGGTTCAGATTCTAAGATAAAAATCAATGCAAAGACAGCTATTCCCAGGCAATTGTTGAACCATCCTGAATCAGTGGCAGTTGAAAATGTCTCCAGATGGCTGATAGTGGGAGAGGGTAAGAGATGAAAGGTGATCAGGAGAGATGGGAGGTGGTTCCTAATTAGCAAGCATAGCCCTGCATACACTTAGCCTTACATTTCAACACAGCCTCAACTACCAAAATAAGTACTGGTGACTCAAATCTGCACCCTGCTGCTCCTAGGCCCACTGAGTCAAAGACCAGATGACAGGAAAAATCTAAAACATCAATTGCAGCAAACATACCAAACTAACACAGCATATTGAGAACAGGGGCAATTGCAGTCAGGAGGAGGATAAGAACTCTGTGGTTCCACTAAAATTTTGTGTAGAGCTCAAACTCTTCGAAAACTGCTCATGAATTATTTATGAAACAAAATCTAAGACTGATGGAAATGGCCTTTTCTCAGAAGAATCAGCTCACTAAAGTAACATTTCAAACAAAACCAACTTTCTGTGACCCAGTGCTACCAGTGTCTAAGAGTCTATGCCTTTTGGGCACCCATGGACTGTGAATTGCAAGGTGAAAAACTATCTTTTTTTTATTAAGTTTGCTTTTCACTGAGGAGCAGCTGTGCTATTTCCTGGCAGCCATCTGTTTTCCTCTGAAATGACCAGCAACGACTTCCTGGTTTAAGCTATCTATTGGTGAATTTTGAACTTGTAGAAGGTGGTCTTCCCATGGAAGTACTTTAGTAATTACAAGGCGGTTGAAGAGGAGAGGGAGGGAGATATACACAGAAGAAATAAAGGATGTCATGGGCCAGCTTCCTTGAGGTACCGAAGGAGCAGGCACAGGGGGATAGAAGGAGAAATATTTCAAAACATTTTAATACTGGGTTTTAAATAGTAAGGAAGAAACAATAAAACAGAAAAACAAAACCAACCAACCAACCAACAAACAAACGAAAAAAGAGTGTAGGAAGGAAGCACAGAAACAGAGACAGAAGAACTAACCAAAGATAAGATACTACAAACAACAACCATCACCTAAGGGCTAGAGATGCAACTCAGTGGTCGTGTATTTTCTGGAATGTATATTATTAAGACTTAGATCATGAGCACCACTAAAATAAATCAAACAAAATTGAAAATACCAATTAAAATATAAGATGTTAAAATCATTTCTTTAACGTGGGAAGGCAGGATGTGATATGGCTGTGAGAGAACTATGGAGGGCATAAGCCACAAAATTCACCGAGGAAAATGTGTACTAGAACATCAGACTAAATTTAATGGAATACGTAAAAGGCTTGGAAAGGCTTCAAATACCCAAGATTTTGTGTGCCAATATTACTAACTAGGTATCTGATAAGGCTTGTTTTCTCTGGCAGTTGAAAAGTTACAAGCAGAAAAAAATCTTGCTCAAGAGTAGCAGGAGAGAGATTTTGAATACTACAAATGGGAGCAGGTAGAATCAGCAGCTGATAGAAGGAATGTATTAGGGATGAAGAAACAAAGACTTGCTGCAGACACAAGGAGAAAAAGACCTTCTGCAAAGCCAGTGGGGGGAATGGGAAGCAGAAAATCTAGTCTCTGAGGGTTGAATGGGCTTTCTCTCCTTATATTGGAAAGGTCAGTTTGAAGTAAGACTGGGTGACTGATTATCCCCCTACTATTTTTGAAACATGTACTGAAGTGCCTTGAATTGTTGAGCCAGTCCATCAGCAAGAGATCTATTGGCAGGAGAAAAAGACAAGATACTTGTTTTAAGATGCCAGGCTTCTGTGTGGAGGAAAGAGATAAACCTGAAAACATTGAAGTTCGCCATCTCTACTACCCAATAATGGCCTCTCTGTCTGTCTGTCTGTCTACTGAGGAGTCGGCCTCTCCAATAAAACATCACAAGTAGAAAACAGCACATATAACCTCATATGATATTTCACAGAACAGTAGAAGTATAACAGCAATATACAAAACACTTACCCAATGCAATCTTCACACAGATTTTGTATAGTGATTTGTGAAGAACATAGTTTCTACAACCTCGACATCTATTTTTTTTAATATACAAAAAAGAGAAAAAGAAAATATGAAAGAAATGAAGGAAGGATGGAAAGAAGGAAGGAAGGAGGGAAGAAAGAAGGAAAGAAAAAAAGAAATTAAAGCTCAAAATGCAGAATCCTTAATTGCTGTAAAGGTAGAGAATTAGGAAATTTCTTGGCACTTTCAGTGAATGTTTTATTAAACTCCTATGTGAAAGACTCAGATGTTATTTAGTGAGTTAGACCACATCATTTAGATATTTAATCATTGCCTCGATTTTATCATTACATGTTAATCCACTTCACAGTAACTTAAAGTAGATTGAATACTATCAATTTCTAATTAAGTCACTCCATGTTCTGATTGGAGACAGAATGGGCTTGATTTTCATCTCATCTCAAAAGAGATGTTGTTAATGATTCTAATACTTTAACTTCAATTTCCCTAAATGCCAAACATTAATAATAGAGTGATTTCCCACTAGAAGACACTAGTGACGCAAAATGTGTGATAGGTTTCCTCCTATAATATTTTCTTGAAAAAGGCAAGAATTTATCATGAATAGTAAATTGTTTTTCCATTTGCTTTATTGGATTTTGAATAAATAGACTCTAATCTCACTTATAGTTTCACAATGAGAAATGTCGTTTGTTTATTTTTCTATCGAAGGTACCTATGTTTTTACTTCTAAGGTGGAAGGCCAACAAGAACCTCTACTTCCTGATCTGATCCACATTACGTCAATTAGCATCAGGGTATGAAGTCAAGTGCCCACCAAGAAGATGTGACTCAGTTACCATCTATAACAGTAAGAAAAGATGGCTACCATATTGGCCAAGAGTGTTTGTTATACAAGTTTTGATCTTGAATCACAATTTACAAAACAAAATTGCCTTGCTGAATTAGTTTCACTTCATATATTTCTTTATATGAAATCAAGGTTTTTCTTTGTTTATAACATATCAAGAAATAAAAATAAAAGTGTCAAATAGAAACACTTTAAAAGAGAGTATAGCATCACATTTCCTGAAAGTTGCTTTTCACGGATATTATGGTATCTAATTTGGAATCACGATGATAGAAATTTTTAAAGAAATTTCAGTAACCAGAAAATCCAGTCTCTTCTCATGGGCAGGTGACTTAGGCTTTAATCTTTTCTCAATTGTATCATTACAGGTTAATCACTTCCCAATAACTTAAAGTAGTTTGAAAACTGTTAATAATTAAGTTATTCCATGTTTTCAATTAACATCATACTTGAAAACATAGAACTGTGGCTAGTGAAAGATATAGTTTACACAGTTATTTTAGAGGATGCCCAGATTGAACCCTGTGTTTATGTAGAGAAAACCAACAGACATGTTGGGCAATCTTTGATATAACTTTGGAGTAGATGCAGACCTTATGTGTGTGTATGTGTGTGTGTGTGTGTGTGTGTGTGTGTGTGTGTGTATGTGTATGTATATGGAATCAGATCCTATACAAGTTTCAGAGCTCTCCAGATTGTTATGTTTCTTTTAGAGGTTAGATGAGACATTCAAGCTTCTGCGACATGAAGAATGAGCTTCCATTCTAAAGAAAAGTGTCTTTTTTTGTCCACCTAGGAGACATGGAAATGGATCCCTAGAGGGAGTTTCAGAGACACAGGGCACTGTGCTCATTGAGAAAAGTTGGGAGATCTTAGCACTATACTACTGGTAAGAGGAGGAAGAACAATGCTTTCTGTATCCTGTAACATAATCCTGGAGCATTGGTACCTGGGATCAATCCTTATCTCTACAGACCTTGAAAGAATCTAATGTAAAGGATCTTCTGTACATTTTATGAAATTTACTAATTTATATGCTATATAAACAAAAATATAAATAAAGTGTTTTCTTTTTTCATAGGCAACTCAGTGGCATTGATTTGGGTTACATCACAACAAACCATAAGTACTATTTCCATAAAATTTATTCAAAATAGAAACTATTTCCATCAGCTGTTCTCTTCCATTTCCTCTTCCCCTACCACATGATAAACTAAAATTTACTTTATGACCCTACAAATAAACAATGTGTCTTAATCAACCCATGAGTGTACATTTGAGTAAGACTAGGAAGAAAACTTGAAATATGAGTACGGAGGATTTACAAACACTTTACATCGTATTTATATTTACTTATAAGTAACTGCATGGCAGTTGAGTAGCCGAGAGAACTTCAGAATCCAAAGAATATGAGAGCAAGAAGGCAAAAAATTAGGGAAAGACTAAGTTGTTATAGTTAGAGCACTTTATTATGAGAAATCTAACATATATTACGTACGTACATAAATTTTTAAACTTCTTGATATCCTGGGAAGTGAGCCAACCAATGCTTTGTGTTATTGAGTCCCCTTTGTTTAATATATGTGTACATAGATGTTTGCCTGTGTTTTCTGGATTAAAAATAGACTATCATCTATGTCCAGCTAAATATAGGCTGAGACAAAGGTGAGAGGGCCTTTGACAAAACTGTTCAGAGGAAAATATCAGGAGACTGGAAAGTGTATTCATAGCTAAGAAGATCTAATGGAGTACCAAAAGAATTATACACCAAAAGTCATATGAGCATAGTAATGTCTAATGTTTGGAACACATTTAATTATGTGAAAAATGACATCAGTATATGAGTGAGAACCAAATGTAGCACTATACATGCACTGTGATGTAAACCACAAGTGGACATTTCATCCTCATTTTTTATTTCTTCTTGTATACTTTGTTTCAATTTTGTGTGTAAGTTATCCAGCTAGTATTCTAAATACCTTCTGTGTTTGACATTTCAACATAGGTTATTAGCCACAACACGTGGCAGCCCCTACCCCCAGGTTTAGCCTTAATCAGTGGGGTGTAGGAGGCGCTATATGTTCAACTATATTCATGCATCCTGAGCAGATGCATTTTGTTTTATTTGCTTCTCTTTCCTTTATAAGTTGACTGTATAAAAGAAAAGAAAACATTGGTAACTATTTCCATTAGTTTGAGTCACAGTATCAGAAGTGTGCATGTTCCCTAACAGGGATCCAAACTCAATTCCCTCAGGAAAGCTTAGGAGAAATCCACTCCTTTTCTTGGATAAATAATTTTATGTGAAATGAGATGGCCAGTGTCACCTCATTTGCCTTTTCAGAGTTTTCTGGTTTGAGGGAACAAAGTTGAGTATAGAAAGACACCTGTAGTTGTGGAACTTCCCTGAGTTCTGTGTTACTTTTTCAATGTCTTGTATGAAAAGAACAAAAAGAACACAGGAAAATGACATGTAAATTCCTATTTATTTTGTATTTAGCTCATTTAATTTGAAACTCTGTTCTTGTTGATTTGGGGGGGGTTGGATTGGTTTGTTCTTTTGTTTTTTATTTTGTTTTTGGTAAGAGTGTTTAGAGTTTTCAAAGATATACATGAGGACATAATTTTCATTTTCTTGGACTTTGATCCTAAGAGTATGAATTAAGCATTATTGAGTACACGCACATTCTCCTCAATTGCTAGCATTCTACTAAGCATAATCTTTATCTTTAGTAATTCTTCACATGTTGTGGATTATAAATATTTACTAGCCTTCAAGGTTGTCTTTGTACTTGTATGTGAATTTCAGAACTCTTGAACTTCAAATTATTTGTCTTTACCCACTCATTCTATTTGGTACGCATTCCTTCATTCCTTCAGTTTTTCCTTTCATCTCTCTGTGGCCTAGGACTCATTCTTTCATCTCTTTTAGGCCTCAGCCATGACTCCTGACTTTAAAAACAGTGAAACAAATAATTAGGGTGGGGCTAAGGAGATGGATTAGTGACTATTGTGTTTCTTTTTCAAGCTTGAGGACTTTACTTTAGATCCCCAGACCTTTGTAGAAGCCAGACAGTATCATCCATGTCTGTAATGCATGTGATGGTCTGGGAATGGGCAGAGAGAGGAGAGTCCTAGTGGCTCCTTAGCTAGCCACTAGAATAGAAATGGCATCCCTATGTTCCTTAAAGAAATCCTGTCTCAAAAAATAAGATGCAGGTGTGGCAGGATGGTTTGCTAGCAGAGCTGGTCGGTGATCCCCAGGACCACTAATGCAGAACCACAACCCAAATCCAGCAGCCTCACAGATGAGTAGGCCCTCAGTTGCTGCTCTGACCGTGTCTCCAACACTAAGGATTTTCTACTGCAGCAAATGATCCTAAGAGTTAATGATCCTGAGGAGTCCCCAAATATTTATAGGAGGGTTCTGGGACTGAATTGACTGAAGAAGTTTGGTTTTTCTATTATGTAGTTTTCATAGCTTATTATTATTTCTTAGTTTATCAATATAAGAATGATATCCCCAAGGATAAGAATGAAAGAATAGCATGGATGTTCTCCCGAAAAGCTATACTTAAGTTGACACACAGCCGAAACTCTGAATATGATGAGACCCAGAGTTAACACCATGGCAACTCAGACTCTCTGGCATTTGGTCACATTGGTATTGCTGTTCCTGATGCCTACAGCCCCTGTAACAGATATTAAGAACTGAGAGTGACATTTATCAACAAACCCAAGGATGGTAAAATAAAAGGTCTGGCATTTGTTCAAGATCCTTATAGCTACTGGGTTGAGATTCTTAATCTTAACAAAATAGGAATGATTATTTAGTTCTGTGAGAATGTTTTTTTGTAGTGTCTGGGACAGTGGGGACAAGAATCAGCACAATTAAAGATGCCGAGACAGCAGGACATTCCAGGACTGATGGGTCTCTGATTGGGTTCAAATAAATCTGAAATCCTTTTTATTGTCCTGTTTCAGTGGGTTTTTAAAAATATCCTCTCCTCTGTTTAGTCAACCTGATTTTCCAGTAGCCACTTATCTAATTTCCTTGACAAAGTTGTGTGATTTACCTTTTAGATAATAATTAGAACAGTTAGTTCCCTGTACAGACTAAAAAGAAAAGTAAGATGGAAAAGTGAGTATACATGATCACATACACACTTGATACACCACACACAAACAAATAAGGAAACTATAAAAATGTCAGCTATTTTACCTCTCAAATACATAGTTTGGGTCTAGTCTGTTACCTAGTAACTTTGTGAGATTACAAATCCAAAACAAAAATACTGACTTTGTTTATACACATTTGCCCACTTCTATATTCCCTGAATAGTAAATTATTATTCATCAATCCATCCCAATTATTTTCCAGTTTTCTCATATATTTCCAGTTTCCAAAAATTTTCTTCACCTAATCTGAACCTCAGAATATAGGAAAATATTTAAATGATTTATTTCCTTTATTATCTCAAGGGCAGGAATAATTACCATTTCAGTTGTGTTAGTTAAATATACATTGACAAAATATGCCATGTGTAGAAGAAAAACTCTAAACTAAATCTTCTTGTGCATCAAACATTCATTTATTTTTGTTTTATGTATATGAATCTATACTTGCATATATTATATGGGCAACATGTAATCAGTATTTATATAAGCCAGGAGAGGGTAACAGATCCCCTGAAACTGGAATTACTGAGGTTGTGTACTGTCTACTGAGAACTAATCTTAGGCCCTCTACAAGAGCAGCAAGTATTCTTAATAACTGAGAAATCTCTTCAGTTCCCATTAACCCAAATCTTTAAATGCACAAATTGAAACCATTCTGGATATTTTTTTTTCCTTCCTTGTACATTTTCTCAAATTTACTTCATGGGATCCGATGATCCTTTATCTTTGCTTCCTTCCCCTCTCAAAATAGACTGCCAGTGGCCAGACAAAGGGGGCCTTTTTTCTTGTTCTTGGTTCTTCATCAGGCAGCAGAGGGGGAAGAGCATCTGTGTGTATGTTGGGGGGGGGGTAAGAATTGGTCTTAGATATTTAGGGTTGCTGGATACTAATAAAATCTTTACCTGACTTAAGTCTAAGTCACTTTGCTTCAGTAGCTAATCTGCCTTTTGAGTTCCTCTGAGGTAAAAAACACCTGGTCCTAAAACAGTAGGGGATTAAGTAAAGTAGCCTTTGTTCTATCTCTGCAGGAAATGCTTGAGTGTCTTTAACTTTCAGCTTGCTAGTTGAAGTCACAGGAAAAAAAGGGACACTTTGAAAAGTGATTTTAGCATTTATTTCTAAGTTCTAAAAAGTTTCCTATGAAAGCTCTAAGAAAAAAAAAGAAAAAAGGATTTGTAAGAAAAGCGAATAAGGGGTCTAAGTAAAAAGGGGATAAAGCAGAATGCTCTTCTCTAGACTTCAGCGTTTATTTGTCTTTCAGAATACATGATCACATGGTAAAAAGTTCATCACAAGTTTACAGATAAGTTTGAATCATAAATCAAATAAGAATTTTACAAAGGAGAATGTTTATATGCATATCCATTAGAAGTAATTATCTGACTAAACTCTCATCATCTGTCGCAACTCTACAGGCTCATGGAGGGTTAAAAACCATCAGTTTTTGTGACTAAATATTAGTGAAATTTTGTATACATAAATCAATTTTAATACTTTATTTTCTGTCCTAGAACCTATAATAAATGGATAGTTCTCTTTTTAAGACCTTTGTTTAATGATTTTATAACCTTTTGGAATATGCTCTGAGTAGTGGATACCTGCTTGCTATCTCAGAAGCAATTAATTAATGACAGTAAAGACTGTCAGGGTTCTCATTGCAGTTTTGATATCAGACAGGATATAATAGCAGTTTATTATGAAAGAGCTTAGCCATCAGTATAATTTTAGGAATTTCATAGGATCATCATTAAAAATTACAATATCATTGATTAGTCTATATAGCATCACTACAAGGCAGTACATTTACGTTGTTCTGCAGAGATCTGTTGAAAAGGGTGGGCCAATACCTAGTGATTGATAACAGGAAAAGCATATTAATTGGAGGAATTTTTCTTAAAATGGATTTCTCCTGAGCCTTGCCTACAGAAACAAATACATTGTATATTTTAATCCAAAGATGACTCATCTCAGGAAGATCACCTATTAATTATTAGCTTCTACTTGTTGGTTCCTGACAGTAGACCTACATTGTCAACAGCACCTGCCTCTGTTACTGAGCACAGGCTCTTGGAAAAAATCATATTTCTAACTTTTATCCATCATGATAGGATCTCAATTTCCATGTAACAAAGATATGAGGGACTCAACTTTAAAATTAGGAGACAGCTTTTATCCATTTTACTTTCATATTTCCCTATTTTCCAATCTCTAGGAATCAAAATTTAACTCTTCTGCATTTTTCTCCTGTCTCCTCTCTCCTCCTAAAGCCTATCACAAATCAAGAGCATTAGGAAAGACAGGAGAGGCCATGATATTTACGACAACTTTCCTACACAATAAAAACATAAATGGAAACAAATTCGTGGATGTGCATGCACGTAAGTAGGAAAATTCATTTTATTTGAAGAACTGTGCCAAGGACCCAGCTATTCCACTCCTAGGCATATATCCAGAAGGTGCTCCAACATGTAATAAGGACACATTCTCCACTATGTTCACAGCAGCCTTATTTATAATAGCTAGAAGCTGGAAAAAACCCAGAAGTCCCTCAACAGAGGAGTGGATACAGAAAATGTGGTACATACACACAACGGAATACTACTCAGCTATTAAAAACAATTACTTCATGAACTTTGCAGGCAAATAGATGGAACTTTAAAATATCATCCTGGGGCTGGAGAGATGGCTCAGTGGTTAAGAGTATTGGCTGCTCTTCCAGAGGTCCTGAGTTCAATTCCCAGCAACCACATGTTGGCTCACAACCATCTGTAATAGGATCTGATGCCTCTTCTGGTGTGTCTGAAGACAATGACAGTGTATTCATATACATAAAAATAAACAAATAAATAAATCTTTAAAAAAATAAGAAAATATCATCCTGAGTGAGGTAACTCTTTGACAAAAGAACAAACATGGAAAGTACTCACTGATAAGTGGATATTAGCTCAAAAGTTTGGAATGCCCATAATTCAATTCATAGACCATATGAAGCCTAAGAAGAAGGAAGACCAAAATTTGGATGCTTCAGTGTTTCTTCGAAGGCTGAACAATATAGTCACAGGAGGAAATATTGAGACAAAGTATGGAGCAGAGACTGAAGGAAAGACTATCCAGAGTCTGCCCCACCTGGGGATACATCCCATATATAGCTACCAAACCTGAATGTTCTTGTGGAAGCTGGGAAGTGCTTGCTGATGGAAGCATGGTAACCTGTCTCTTGAGAGGCTCAAGCAGAGCCTGACAAATACAGAGATGGATGCTCACAGCATACCATTGGATTGAGCTTGGGGTCCAGGATGGAGGAATTGGTGAAGGGATTGAAAGAGCTGAGGCAGTTTGTAGCCCCATGGAGAGAGCAACAGAGTCAACTGGTCATACCTCCTGGAGCTCCAGGAGACTGGACAATCAACCAAAGAATACACATGGAGGGACCCATGGTGCTGGCCACATATGTAGCAGAGGAGGGCTTTGTTGGCCATCAGTGGAAGGAGAAGCCCTTGGGCCTGAGGGTGTTAGATGCCCCAGTGTAGGGGAATGCTAGGGAGGGAAGACTGGAGTGAGTGGGTGGGTGGGGGAGCACTCTCATAAAGGCAGGAGGAGGGAGATGGAGTAGGTGGTTTCTGTAGGGGAGACCTAGAAATGGGAAAACATTTGAAATATAAATAAAGTAAATATCAAAAAACAAAATACAAAAAAATTATTCATGTTAATATATTTAGTTCTAGTCCTCCCACTGAAATTTTATATAGGTTTTACCGTATTAATAAATAGATGTTTATCTAGAATCCCCCCCTCCAAAACAAAACAAAACAAAAAAATTATAGATTTCAACATTCTTTGCATCCTTTGATCCCATTAACTTTGACTTACTGTTCTTTCTTTGTTGGGAGTCAAATACTTGTAGATAAGGATAATGTCCTTTATCCTTTCAAGATAGAAAAGTAAATCCACTTGCTGCTTGCTGCTCAGGACCCTGACTTCCCATGTGCCTTTCTTAGAGAGATATCTGGCCCATGATGGTCAGTAACTACTAGGATGAGCTCCTTAATGAAAAGAGAAGATTAAAATGAAGCTCCCTGTAAAAGGTTACAAGTCTCTTCCAGGATCAATGGTGATTTTTGGAAGTGGGGGATGAAGACCCTCATCAGTGACTGCCGGAATTCCATTTAATTTTCACAATGGCCAATATCTAGCAGTTCAGCAAGCCTGTACACCTACTGTCATTCTGTCTTCTCTGTGATGGTTTTAAGGAGATATTAATCCTATGTGTGCACATGATTTCCCAAGGTCAGTAATGATGTTGGACCACAAGACAAAAGGAGAAATTATTATAAAGAAATGATATACTGATAACACTATCATAATTATCTACTTAATTATTATTTATGACTGTACTGCTACAATTGTAATGGTGAATATATTTAACTATAAAATGGCACAAAACAACGTTTTCAGAAAATGAAATTTTGTTTTAACTTCTTTTATGGGCATTACTTGCATTTGGTACTTGTACTTTGCAAATGTGTTTTAGAAAAGAAAATGCCAGGTCAGTGTTTTCACAAGCACATATGCAGATATTATAGACAAAATGCACAGAAGTAGAACAAGCATGCTACAGTCATATTCAATATATCCCTAGAATATTTCTTTATATACATTGTTCAGAGATAAATACTGTATAGGAAAATAATTATCATAGAATAACTGACAATCAAAAAGCAGAATCAACCCACAGACTGTCAAGGAAGAAAAAGATATGTGAAATGTGATACAATTATATTTGAATAGAATGCAGAAGTGACAAGGAGCTATAGTTATATATAGGACCATAAATGCATTTCTCCAAATAATTTTATATTAATGGAACCAGGTTGCATGGTGTATGAATTTAATGAATCCTCTTTTCTGTGAGGTTTAAATCAAATACTTTTGATCTATGACATAGCAGTTAGGTTAACTGTATCTTCATGTAGGAGAGACGGACAGTGATAGAGAAGTAGTTACATTGCAAATAAAAAAAATTTAAAAACCCTGTTCACAGAGTTTATTATCTGGTTGGAGTTGACAGGCAATAAGCACGAAAATAAATAAAATACATAGGCTGACAGTTAGAGATAAGAACTTTGGAGTAAAAAATACTGGTAACTCTGAAGACAAAACGTGTCAAGGTGGAAGTGGTGTATGGATATTGAACTAGTTTCTTGTCTCAAAAAGTTTGTCAGAGAAATTGACTTGGAAAGCTTTATGTACAAAGAGACTTGAAGGGGAGTAGCTGACAGTTGTTTTATTAGTATTATTATTTCAAATGATTTTCTGAACAGAGAAATGCTGCTAGTGAGCTTATGTTATGATTTTTTTTCCTCCAGCTCCTGTGACATTCTTAAGGTGATTAGAACTAGCCCAAAACAGACGAGATGTGCAAAGTTGACACTTGGAGAAGTAGTGATACAGTTATGTATATAGAAAATGGGAGGGTTTGAAAGGGAGGAGAGAGAATAATTCAAAAAATGAATATAAATTTTCTAAAATGTATACATATATGCATATATATGCATCTCTATATATTTACATATATATGCACATACACATGTGCATGCACATGTGTGTGTGTGTGTGTGTGTGTGTGTGTGCACTATCCATAAGGCCAAGCCACATTTGGTTTTCCCAAGTTCCCACAACCAGGACTCTAGGTGACTAATAGATAAAATGACTTGTAAGCTATCTATATGTCCAAGACCACTAAGCCCTTAGGACAGCATATTTAGCCAATGCCTAAAATGCATCTTCATGGAGTAAGTGATATATACTTTGAGACGTGTTTTAATGTAAATATGGCTTTTGGTGCATATGGATTGTGTTATACCAAGAACCTTGTTTTGGTTAAACTGCCTAATGTCAGATTCTAGATGTTTATACCAATACCAGTTGCTGAAGTATTTTGAAGTGGATTTCCTTCTTTCCTCACGTGGGTTGTAACTCTTTTAGTCTGTAAATATAAACGCCACTTTTCTTTCCTCAGATGAAGTGATGAGATGAGAGCTGCACCAAACTTTGCAAGTGTATACCTTGAGCAAGGCTCAGAGCATTTCTAACTCTTCCTAGGCCTAGACCTAGAATCTTCTAGCCTCCTTCCACTTGAATCTGCAAGAAGCCTGGACCTTGAGGACTTCAACTTCCAGCTTTCTTCTGCTATCCTAGGCCTAGAATGTTTCAGCCTCCAAGATTTACTACTGAATAAAATCACTCTTTCTATCTCTTTCTGATCTCTGGCTCACTGGTTCAAATCAACTCTTCTGGTTCAAACACATCTCCAACACGACTGATTGATTCAAATAGGCTTCTCTCAGTTTCTGACTTCCTTGTTCAGCTAGGAATGACTACCTCTGAACCCTATGAACTGAACTTCTCCAAATGCAACTGCTCTGCTCTGAAGTGAGCACTGAACTGAACTGCTCCAACCTAACTAAACCCTGAACTGAACTGATCTGCTCCAGCCTCAACTTTTCCCAGCTGAACTGAACTCTGAACAGGTTCTACTCTCTCTCTGTCACTGCTTTGTATGTAGCCTCTTTTTCCTGTCTTTGTGAGAGTTGGATATATCCTATCTCCGAATCTTTCTGTCATATCTTTCTCTGATTCATCACTTTATCTGTTTCTCAATTAGATGGCATGTTTGGGGTTAAAGATGTGTACTAAAGGTGTCTCCATGTTCCAGCTGGAGGAATTAAAGGTGTGAATTTAAGCCAGAGAAATTAAGAGTGTATGGTTTGTCTGCACTCCAGGTGGGTCATGATCTTTGAATATGATACCTTGTCAGAGCAGTCATGTTGCTGGATTGAAATTCCTTTACACTAGTCCCAGTGTTTGCCAAGACCCCCTACAATGTAGATATGTATGATAACCTCAAGGATAAAGGAAAATTTTATCATGTTAATAAGAAACATGATCAGAAAATAAATTAAAAGACTGCAAATCAATTATAACTCAAATTTAAATTAAGAAAGTCTTTAAGAGGAATAGCTGGTATGTACAACACACACTAATCCTAGTGCTGTGGGCAGCTAGGGCAAGAAAACTAGGATCATGAAAACATCCTGTGTTACAGAATGAGTCACTATCTCAAAACTAAAAAAGAAAAAGTAATATATACATATAAGTACATAATATATATACACATATTATGTACATATATATTAGATATATATATACATGTTTGTGTGTATATATATATATATATGAGTTAATATGTTTATATAAATTATATGAGTTAAAATGTTTATATATATATTATATGAGTTAATATGTTTATATATATGTTATATATATATATATAACTCATATATGAGTTAATATGTTTATATCTATATATTATATATGTATATAAAAGCAAAGCCAAAAAACAGAGTTCTGGGTCATGGCAGATATTTCAGTAGGGGTGATATTTATAAAGCACCCACTGACTTTGACAGCCTAGAATCAATTTCTGAAGTGAATAACAGTGAATGACAGTCAATACAATAAGTACAGATCAGTAATCATGGACTTATCAGTATGGGGACAACAAGTAAACAGGGCAGGGCTATTGAGCAGTGATGAGAAAAAAAACTTTGTTTCTTGGTTACTATTTAAATCACTCATATTTTTCTTACCTTGGTGCCTTTTACTGTTTCCACAGATATTAGTGTGGTTTGATCTTTCAAGTAATTCTTCACAATTCCACTATTTAAATTACCCTTTGGCAACCACATATACAATGGCTAGCTGTTATCTTCAGATTCTGCGTTACTATTTTAGTCATTAGCAACCATGAACTGTGCTGCATAATTCCTTAGTATGCAAATTTGCTTTTTGTTTTGTTTTTCTCTGAGTCCTGTGATAAGTTTTATAATTTATTTTTATCACTGATGGAGTCAAATAGTACCCAAAAGCAAAGAGCATTTATTCCTGTATTCAGGAACTCAATTTCATTAGGATGGAAGGATTCCAACTGAAGTTGCAGATTCCATTCTAAAGCCAAAATGAGGAACATGAAGGATGGGTAGTGATATATATCTTGATTGTTGGGTTCTTTTTCTGGGTGTTTGGGTGCTGCTATTATTCAGATTCTTCTTGCTTTATGCCAAGTAGGGCTAGATCTTGACCTCTTGGCCTGAGCGTGCAATTGTTCCAGTAAACGTCTTGTCCAGTTTTAGAACATGGAGTTTCGGCCTGGTCTCTTGAATTCCTAGTTTGTAACCTGTGATGCAGTCAACCTGGCTCAGGGCAACTGACTATTTTCCATCACATTCACTCCTCAGTTCAACCTAGATGGTCTTTTCTTCCCTATACACGCAGCTTTGTGTTCTAATACAGTTCATGCTGTCTATATACATTCACAGATGTATGATTAGAGTGTGGTTTACCTATCACCATCTTTAGAGACAATTGAATCTCCTTGTCCTAAAGCTATTAAGTACCATACCTTCTCAACTAGGAGTAGGATTACATGCCATCAACCCCATGCTGCCATGCTGTCTAAATAATAATATTAATGATATTAAATAAGTATTATTCATATTGTCACTGTTGCTATGAGTTAATATGTTTATATATTTTGTTGTGTCCATAAAACACCATTTCTAAGAACTTATCTACTCCCTGGGGGCTTTACATTGTTTCTGCCACTCTTCCATGAAAATCTCTGAGAGAACTATAATACTAAAATTTATTTAGTATTATATATAACTAAAGGTTTATAAGGTTTATATATAACTAAACCTTAGAGAGAACTATAGTACTAAAATTTTTCAAGATATTTTATAAAGTGGAAAAGGATGGAATAGTAGTATTATTCTGATACAAAAATACAACAAGGATTCAACAAATGAAAAAACTTAAGAGCCAATATCTCTGATGTGTATTAATGTAAAAATTCTTAACAAAATACTAGTAAACTGAACTCATGATCACATAAAAATGATTACCCACACCATGCCCAAGTAAGTTTCACTCCAAAAATGCACAGTTGGTTTTTACATAAGTAAATTGATAAATAAAATCTACCATATACACAGACTCAACACCAAATCACATGATGCTCTCATTAGATTAAAAAAAAAAAAAGCCTTTGACAGAAAATGGTATTCCTTTGTAATAAAAATCTTTAAACATCTAGGGACAAAGTAGAAATACATCACAGTACAAGAATTAATCAACAATTCTATGCAAGATATGTTCTTAAATAGAAAACAAGAAAAATGAACAAACAAAATGTCTCCTCTAAAATCAAGAACTTGATAAGGATGCTCTCTCACATTCTTTTCAATATTGTACTTGAAGTCTTAGCTAGAGTAGAAAAATGGTAAAGAAAGTAAGTGGAAAACCAATAGAAAAGTATTTATGTTTGCAAATTATGTGATTCTAAGTATAAAGGTTTCTAAAGATTCAACCAGAAAACTCCTATAGCTCACAAATTAAACACACATGAACAAATACACACAAAAATGTGTGCACACACAAACTCATACATACATAATCAAATATAACATATATGTATGTGTGTATATACATATATTTAGATAAATATAACCAACTACGTGAAAGATGTACAAAACCTTCATGATATTGATGAGCTTTTCAAGAGATGGAAAGAACTTTAGTCTCTATGAAGCCTTCATTTCTATGAAGCCCTACTTTTAGTATATATGATAACTTCCTTCAATTTCAATGTAGACCTTCTTCATCTCTGTAATCCTAACTCAGTAATTATACAGCTCTCCCAGTGTCTATTAAGCTCTTCTTCAATGTTTATGTAGTCTTCTATATGTGGAACCAACTTCCGTGAACCCATAAATGCAATTGTACGGTTAAGTAAATTCATTCAGAACATGCTTCCTTTAAAATAAAATTAAATGCATGGATGGGTAGGCTATCATCATATTCTCCATTGTGCTATGGAGCAACAATTGTTATGGGCTGTTGATATTTGTAAATATTCACATCTAGGCTATAATGGTCAACCTATATTATCAAAATATATGCAATTTGTGCAGATCAATTAAACTCTTCCAAGGAGTAAGAGAAAATATAATGATCCTAACATAAATAAAAAAGAAGCTAACCTATTATCTACAACTTATAATAATCAGACACAATATCATAAAGATAAATTGCACATTGAATAATATAATATAAATGTTAAAATTTAACAGGTTTTTTAAAAAGAATAATAGCTTGTCTTGCCTAACATCTCAAGAAAGTTATGTCAGTCTTTTATCTAATAAGTTAAAGAAGATATATGAAATTATTTTCTTTTTCATAGATATGGATAAGTGTGTGACAAAATTGAATACTCCAGAGTTGGTCAAATTTAGTACCAGACCCCAGGGGGAAGAGGTATATGGATGGTGACTTTAATACCACTCTGGGCTACATGCTAAGTTCCAAAATAAATGGGACTACAGAGCTATAGTCTGTCTCAAAGAAAATAAAGTTAATTATTTAGCTCTTAGCTAGTGAGTTAGTTAAAAATAAAGAAAATAAAAGAAGCCAATTAAGAGTAACAACTACAACTCAGCATGGATTTCAGATAATTTTACATTTGAATATATGTTATACAACTAAACTGTATTTAGCACAGCAGAAGAAACCTACCTGAACGTTCTAGTTAATACAAAAAGATCAATTTAAATAATACCTGGTAAATCTGTGGGTGAAGGATATTAAAATATAATTCAGTTAGCTAATAAGATTATCTCCCTGGAGACTCATTGGAAATGATAGGGATTTGTAGGGCACACAGAGATAATTAAACCAATTACTCCATGAATTTCACTTAAAACTTAGTTCATCATCTTGCAAAATACTATGGAATGTTGCACCCTTTGAAAATGAATATAACATACTATGTGATATCTGCATATTGATATTTGGATTCAGTTTAATCCCACTATCAATACAATCCCTAAATTGTCTTTCCATAAATTGTAAACCAACAAACTTGGCAAATTTAGCCTACTTTTGTAAATGGAATTCTGTTGGAAAAGAGCGTATAAAGATATCTGTGTACATATTACATTTGTGTGCATGTTATGGCTGAATTTTCAGGAAAATAACAAGATTAGAGGCTGCAGGAGAGATTATGTAGTCTAGAAACTAAGGCTGCTGGCCTTTGTTTCCAATGTCTATTAATCTCTGCTATCAAAGAACTAAGTCCTCAAAAGACCAGGGTCACTTTCAAAAAAGAATAGCATGGAAAGTCTTGTATGATATGATGCTTAAATTTTGTTCAAATAATTTCTTTTAATAAACTTAAATTAAGACCCCCCAAGTTTCCTATATTTTTTGTTTTACATCTTTGCTAAAATCAAAATCTAGTAATTGGCAAATATGTCTATACTACATTTTCATCAAGTGAAAATTTTTGCCCTTTCAATTTCTCCTACATTACCCTGACTACTGCCCTTTCAACTTCATGAGCCTTATTAGTTTGTTGGTTTGTTTATTTTCAAACCTACTACACCTACTTAATGTACATACTTGTAGGCTAATCTTGAAGAGCATACATACTCTCTCAGGAATGGTATCCCTGAAGAAAACCGATTTTCCCTTTGCATCTATCAATTTCCATTAACTCCTCAGGTAATAGCTGAGCTTTGTGAGACACTCATCCATCCACACTGGTGTTTCAGCTGGTTTCAGATTGTGCATATCTTCTGCATGTAGTCATATCTTTTGTGAGTTCATGTGTACAACAACCTGGAATGTCTTCCAAATTCTGTTCCTTGGAAGATATCCATTACATCTAGCTCTTAGACTCTTTCTACTCTCTTGTATTCCAAATCACTGTGATGAAATACATACTAGAACAACTTCAAATGAAGATCTCACTTTTGGCTTATTATTTCAGGTGGTTTAATCAATAACAACCTGATCCTACATACTTGAATTGAAGCCCACAATAGAAAGAATAAGTCCTGAAGGAGGTCTTCATTTCACATTCAATCAGGAAACAAAATAATACAGGAGCAATTATGAGATAGCAGAATCCCAAAGAGCTGGGCCAGTTACTTCCTCTAGCCAGGCACTACCTCCTAAAATGTAAACAGCCTCTCAAAATAGGATCACAAGCTTGTTAGAATAAACCTTGACAAATTTGGTGACACATTGATGAAGACTCCATATTGGAACTCCAGTCTCTTCTTTATCACCATTTTGCCATTTTCAGTTGTCCATTATCGTCTCACCTTAATAGGGAGAACAAGGCTGTTTTTCATCATAAAACAGCCTTGTCTGGACAAACAACTTAAGGAAGGAGAATCTACAGGGTTGTGCACAGCCCCAGAAATTGCAGTACATATCCAATCCTTAAAACCCCTATTTAATCCACAGATATCTCCTTTCTTTTTGCAGACACCCCTTTCCTGTTGTGTTTGCGCCTTGCCATTTGAAATAAATAGATACACTGGCTGAGGCCAGATTGACATTTTTCTGCCTTCTGTCACTTTAAGTGTCCTCAGAAATAAACAAAGCTAGAGTGCAAACTTTAAAGTACACGAACCTGTGGCAGGACATGAAGATTCAAATCTTGACAGGACTATTCCATTTTGTTTTCTAATTCATTTTATTCTTGGGTTCTATTGAATAGAAACACTCTAGTCTGCTTGCATATAATCAATTTCTACTAAGGCATGCTTTTGTCAGCAAATCAGCTTTACTCACACCTCAGAAAATTAAATGGGTTAAGTCCATTATTTTTTAATGCATATTGGAGATGGTCAAAGCACAATACACAACTTTTCAGTCATATGCCAACTATTGTAACAACCATCTTCTAAGTCATAATTTCATGTTTGTTTTACTTCCAGTATATAATTCTTAACAATGTGAATATGATGACTGTATTTAATGTTTAAAGTCCTACTTGAAATCCATTTGTGACTTTCCTGTTTCTTCTTCTAACCCTAAGTACAATACAATCTTGCAGTTACTTTGCTTGCTACTGCAGTATTTTCTCTATTATGGAAGCACCATATGTTAAACAATAATACTTATATCACAGAAGGTCTACTTGTTTCAAAGATGGCAGCTAACTCACTTCCATATAAAATTTTCTAAAAATCAATCTTGCCAAATTCAGACATTAATATATCTCTCCCTACATTTAAAAAATGGCTGTAAATCAAAGCTGGTAAATGGATGAAGACAATCTATTTGAATTACATCTCTCCCACTGTTATGATGCAGGGACTTGGATAGAACACTTTTCACTGTTGATCTGTAATTTTCTCCATGTCAAAGAGAAAACTTTACATATGACCACAATACTTTCTACCATCATTGTAGAAAATTCAACTCTTCATTGAGGTGAAGCAAGAATGACACATATAAAATAGAAATAGAAAGAAACTTCTTTGATTGAAAAATTATACAAGAAAAGCAAGTTCTTCTTAAGCCAGATAAAAAGAGAAAGAAAATTTAGCTTGATTACTGAAACAGAATAGAATGAAATAAATAAAATCAGACCAAACATGGATTGTTACAGGAGAACTGGGAAGATACCTCAGTCCATGAATAGTGTGCTTTAAATTAACACATAATTGGACAAGATATCAGTCTCAACTGATACATTCAGCATTTTATCTGACCACCATGGAATACAGCTAGATATCAGCAAACTGAATAACTTACTACTGAATGAAAAATGGGACTAGAGAGGAACTAAAAATAAAATAAAAAACTTTCTAGAATTGAGTAAAAAATGAATACACAAAAAAAAACCCCTAAAATTCCTTGGACACAGTGTAAGTACTTATATGAGGCAAGTTCATAGCAATCAGTGCCTACATAAAATTGGAGAGATCTTATACAAGCAACTGAAAAGGATACTTAAAAGTTCTAAAACAAAAAGAAGAAATCATAGCCAAAAGGCACAGATGGCAGGAATACTCCAAATCAGGACAGAAATTAATAAAATAGAAACAAATTAAATAACGAAGAATTAATAAAATAAGGAGTGGGTACTATGGTAAAATCAGTAAGATTTAGAACTCTTTACCCAAATTAACTAAACCAGTGAGAGAATAATATCCAAATTGGCATAAATTAGAAAATTAAAAGGGGAGACTTCAATAAACACCAAAGAAATCCAAAGTTATCATAAAGACAAACCTTAAAATAATATTTTGCCCCAAACTGGAAAATTAAAAAAAAAAATTAATTTTCTTGATATATAACACTTACCAAACTCAAATCAAGATTAGATAAGCAATTTAAACAGGCCTATAACACCCAATAGAAGCACTAATTAAGTTTCTCAGCCCCAAATAGACCAAGACCATATGGTTTTAGCATAGATTTCTATGCAACTTTAAAAGAAGAGTTATAGATATTACTCCTCAAATTCTTCCATAAAATAAAAACAAAAGGATCATTACCCAGCTTGTTTTATGAACCCTCAGGTACTCTGATACTCAGGTCACAAAAAGACCCAACAAAGAAAAGAATTAGACTAATTTTAATTAGGAACATAGATTATAAAAATTCTTAATAAAATACTTGCTAACTCGATCAAAAAACACATAAAAAGATCTTATTCACCATGATTAATTAGGCTTCATCCAGAGATGCAGAAATAGTTCAACATACACAAATTGATAATAAAATTAGCCCTATAACAATCTGAAAGGAAAAACCACATGATGAGCTCATTACAAGAAGAAAAGGTCTTTGCCAAAATCTAACATCCCTTCATGATAAACTCCTGGGGAGATAAAAAGTACAAGCACCGTCCCTAAAAACAATCAAGGCAGTTTACAGTAAATCCATGGCAGACATCAATGGAAATAGACAGAAATTTCACTGAATCAGGAAGAAGTCAAAACTGTCTGCTCTCTCTCCATAGCTATTCAATATAAGTCTTGAAGTCTGGCCTAGAGAAATAAAGGAGAACAAGAGGACCCAGATTTGTAAGCAAGAAATCAAAACTTTCTCTGTTTGTAGATTGCAAGATAGCATACTTAAGTGTGATGGCTAATTTTGGTGATTAAATTTAGTACATCTGAAACAAGGGCCTGGGTATATCTCTGATGTTTTTTTCTCTGTTAACTAAATCAGTAAAGGAGGGGAGATGCAACATTATTCTAGATCTGTGGGGGTGGTAAATTCTACTTCTAATCTGGACCACACCTTCCAATGTCTGCTTAAGCACAGGGCATGGAATAAGGAAGCTTGCTGGTTTTCCCTGCTTTCTCTAGCTCTTATTAGCAATTTTGTTCCATGATTGCTGTTAGATCCTACTTTTTTAATATTCCAGCATATACTGAAGACTAGCTGAGACATTAAGCCATGTGGACTGATATTTACTTGATCATGGAACATTCTCTGGTAAACAGTAATTGTTGGACTCATTGGACTAGAGCTTGTAAGTCATTCTACGTCAATTAAAATAAATATGTATATTATGTATTACATCACATACTAATATGATATATATGATATAAATACTTCAATCAAAGAAGTTGAATAAAAAAATAACTTATAACAATTTGTAGTCAGAATAATGAAGAAATTGTTGGATGCATTACATTTCTGATTTAAAGTTGTTTGCCAGAGTTGATGTAATAAAACCAACATGGTATTGGCACAAAAAGAGACATGTTGATCAACTAAATAGAAGTGAAGAACTAGACATAAATATAGACACTTGTGGATCCCTGGTTTTTCAACAAATGGTGCTGGACAAACTTGGTATCTGCACATATAAAAATGCAAATATATCCATACTTATCATCATGTACAAAACTTAATTCCAAGCAGATCAAGAAAATAACATAGAGCCAAATAAAAAGAACCTGTAGAAGAAAATAAAAAGGAGTATCCTCGAACTCATTGGGACTGGAAAAGACTCTGAACAGAATTCCATTAGACACTATGCTTAAAATTAATAAATGAGACCTTGTAAAACTCCAAAGTCTTTACATGACAAAGGATTCTGTCATTTAGAGGAAGTGGCATCATACATATTGGGGGGAAACTATTTACCAACTATACATCTGATACTGAGAAAATATCCATATGTATTAAGAACTCAAAAAAAAATAAAAACAAAACACATTGATATATAAAAAAAGAAATAACGAAATAAGAAATTGGTTACATTTTAAACCAAGAATTATCAATAGAGGAATTTCAAATGCCTGAGAAACATTTAAGTAAATGTTCAGTATCTTTAGCTATCAAGGAAATGCAAATCAAACAACTTTGAAGTTTTATCTTACATCCATCAGAATAGCTAAGATCAATAAATGACAGTTTGTGCTTGTGAGAATGTAGAATAAGGGAAAAACTTGTCCAATGCTCTTGGGAGTGCAAACTTATATAAATACTATGAAAATTAGAATGATAGGAATTGATCTACTTCAAAATTTACCTATACCACTATTAATCATAAACCCGAAAGATGCTTTATCCTTCTATAGAAACATTTATTCATCTAAATTCATTGGTGCTCTATTCATAACGGCCAGAAACTAGAAATAACCTACATGTCTCTAAGCAGAAGAATCAATAAAGAAAAGATGGTGCTTTTAGAAATCAGGATATTATCCAACCACCAAAAAAAAAAAAAAATGAAATTAAGAATTTTATAGGTAAATGAATGGAACTAGAAAAAAATCATCCTGAGCGAGGCATCCCAGACCTCAAAAAACCAAATAGAGTAGGTGCTTACTTGTATGAGGTTATTAGCTGTTAATACAATGATAACCAAGGTAGAATCCATGGAACCACGGAGCTTAATTATAGAATAAACATGTGGGAAGTAGGTATATGTTTTTAGGCACAGGAAATAGAATAGATAATTATGGATGGTTGAGGTGACTCAAATGGAAAGAGCAAGTGGGAAGGGAGAGGAGAGAGAAGGATGAAGAAGGTAGGAAGAGTAGAGACAGCTAAATTTAAAAAACTATTTGAGGGGTAGTATGGAAATACTTCTGCTACTTTAGAAGTTTCCTAAAATATATACATATATGAAGCCAATCTAAGTTTAATTGTCAAATAATGAGAGAGAGAGAGAGAGAGAGAGAGAGAGAGAGAGAGACAGAGACAGAGACAGAGAACTGGTTATCTCTTGTCACCCAATGAAGCATCCAATACAAAGATTAGGTTACATCTATTTGAGGCATTGCCCATGGGAATCCTAAACAATTCAGTCTGTCAAGATAATAGGTTGCTTTACACCAATTGAGGGCAATGTACTATTGATGAAGACAACACCTATATAACTCATACATAACTCATTAAATATGGAAGATTTGAGTTGGTGCCTACATACAGCTTTTGTATCTACATTCTAATATATGTGGTATAGGAAGGTCATCTGTACACTACCAAAAGGGAAATGTGAACACCTACCTAGCCACAAACTCTTTGATCCACAATGGTGTCCTGCCTGAAAATATGCTTGAATAATAATTGCACAAAACTTGTGGGAGTAAGCAATCAAAATATGATTTGATTAAAGCCCTACTACCCAAAGTGGTACCCATGCCTAACACTACTTTGGTGAACAACAGCTTGAGACTAGATAGCTCAGTAACTTAGGAGTAAACCAATTCCTAGTGTTCTTTAAATAAATTACTCCTAATGACATTCTGTTATATTTAGAAATCATTGCCTTGTTCAGCCATCAGGGAAGCTCCCTCCTTTAGGAGATGGAAATAAATATATAGGCCAGAAGTTATACAGAGAGTGGACAAACTTAGAAAACTCAGTCTCAAATGTGATGTCTCCATTAAATCCTTCCTTTTGTGGCCCAAGGATCACCAGGGGAATGATGCAGAAACAGTGTAACAGTTAGGGCAGATGAAGAACATGGAGAAAACAAAAATCTCTAAGTCATCATGAACAAAGTTCACATGGACTTACAGAGACTGAAGCAACATGACTAGGGCCTGCATGGATCTGCACTAGATATTCTATGCATATACTATGGCTACCATTGTAGTGTTTTTATGGAATTATTTTTTAAAAAAATTTATTGGTTATTTTATTTATTTACATTTCAAATGTTATCCCCCATCTTTGTTTTCCCTACACAAATCCCCCATCCTATTCCTTTCCCCCTGCTTTTATGAGGATGCTCCCCTCACCCACCTACTCCTGTCTTACTGCCCTAGAATTTCCCTATGTTGGGGCATTGGTTATCACAGGACCAAGGGCCTCCCCTCCCATTGATGCCAGATAAGGCCATCCTCTGCTACATATGCGGCTGGAGCCATGGATCCATCCATGTGTATTCTTTGGTTGGTGGTTTAGTTCTTGGGAGCTCTGGGGGATCTGGTTGGTTGATATTGTTGAATGATCAATGGAGTCTCTGAATCTTGTTCCTTCTGTTTGGCTCTTTTCCTTCTTTTTTATTTGTTTTGTCTAATTTGACATGATAGCTTTTGTTTTATCTCATTATAGTTTATTATTAGCCCTTAGAAACCTATTTTCTAATAACAGACAGAAAGGTAGTGGATCTGGTTGGAAGAGGAAGTGAGGAAGAATGGGGAAGAGTGAATGAGGCGCAACCATAGTCAGTATATATTAAGTGAATAAAGATCAACTTTAAATAAACAGAGAGAAAAAGTTAAAACACCTCAATCTTATTGGTTCCAGTTAAGAAAAAAGAACAGACCAGAGGAAGATTAAAATGCATTCTGTGAAACTAGAATGTAGGGGAAGGATCAAACACTTGATGGAGAAAAGTAAACAAGAAACAAACAAACAACAACAAAACAAAAACAAACAAAATACCCAACAGAATTAGCTCAACTTGATCTTTTCCTTCTCCATCCTCTACTATTCAATTTTCCCAGTTTAAGAGGTCAATGTTCTGCTGGCTTTTCCATTAAAGAGAACATAACGACTATATTCTCCCTAAGAAAACATATCCTTGGCATGGAAGAAGTATTCTGCATGTTATTCCTTACAGAAGAGGGAATAGTCAGTCCCATTTACTTGATATGTTGTGAATAAAGGTTTCAGGAAAAAGCCATAGCTTATACAGAACCTCTTCTAAAGCTAACAATAGAGCATGGAATTTGAGATATCTCAAGTCTAATTCTGTGTTCCTGGGTCACAGTCACTTTTCCTTGGTCAAAATAATCTGTCTCACCTCTGATGTAGGAGCTGTTACTTCTGTGGACAAGGTTTAATTTTGTAGTCATGTAAAAATTTCTCTTCCCTAAGTACAGTATATGAGCCTGAGGTTAAGATACACGTAACAACAGTAATAACACTTCTAGTTTTTCTTTTTCTTTTTAATTAATTTTCTCAATTTTTGACTTAGCAGAGCAGAATGTGTAGCAGGGAGACCTGCAGTTTGAGAAAGTTATGATGGAAAAGGGAGGTATACGGAAAAAAGTCAGATATATCATGGAAGGAAAGAAATAGCTGGACATGACTCAGATGGTAGTTCCCTTGATTTGGACCTGGTAATTCACATGCCTTTGTGTTTTTCTTCTCAACATGGATAGGGATGATATACATCACCAAGAAAATATTATGGAAATGATTATGTGTAACTTTTAAGACTAGATCTAAAGTTTACTTTACTCTTCCTTAGATAACTCACTCTGAAGTAAGCCAGTGATATGGTCTTCATGAATAGTGGCATTTGTGTCCTTCTGTAAGCCACTATGAACCTCAGAGCATCAGAACCTGTATTCCTTCCCTATCAAGCATTCAGACAGTCACATTCAAATCAAAATCTTTCCAAGAAGCAGTTGGAATATACCCAGGTATGCAGGTCCTTATATAATATATGAGATATGTCATTGTTAGGTTTATTATCAAATTAACACAACCTAGAATCACTTGTGATGAGAGTGTCAATGAGAAATTGTTTTGATCAGATTGACTTGTGGATATGGTTAGAGGGATTGTTTTTATCAGTCATTAATTGATGTGGGGAAACCCAAATGTCTACAGGCTACACTGTTTCCAAGTCAGGGATCTTGATTAGAGGGAGGTGAGCAGAAGTTACCATGCTCTGGACTATAGATGTGATATGGTCAGCTGTCTCATACTCTTGCCATTGTGACTTCTCCACAATAATGGACGGTAGTCTGGATTTATCAGCTAAATTAAATATGTTTCCACCTAAATTGCCTGCTGTCAGGCAGCACAGATAAAGTAAGGGAAGATTTTACATGGCTACTATTTTTAGAAGTCACTACTGTTTTAGTGTGTTTGAATTTATACTTCACACCAAATACAAAGGAGGGGATTTATTATGATGTCAGAAGTCATAGTGGAAGGATTCCAGAGGTGGGAAAATTTTGGACTTGAGAACCTTTAATGGAATTGTAAGATGATCGACTATTTCAGTAACCAAAGTATTCCTCTCAACTCTAGGATTATAATTTTATTTTCTTTTGTTGAATGTGAAATAGATGTTCTCTGCTATTTCCTTTGCCCTTTGATCCTGTCAGGATGATGCTGTAATTCAGTGTAAAGCTTTGTTGGGTCTAAGCTTTTGTCTTCAATATACTTCATAGAATGTTTTTGTTTCCTCTCTTTTATTTGTGCCTTTTGGTATTTTAATCAGCTCTTATTCTGCACTGCAGGAAGGCTGTTGCTGTTTTCTTATGAAAACTAAAGGCTCTTGTAGTGATCAGAGATAAGCTGCATGTTATGAATATGTAACTCCCAGCCAGAACATGAGTGATGTTCAATGAATGAAGAACTCTTAAACCAGAAAGCTTTTAAAGCAGAAGTGAGTGAGGAGATTGTAAAAGAAACGGCTTAGTTATTTTCCGACTTTTTAAATGCTAATGGAAAATGGAATTATAAGATCATTAGTAGTTTGACAGATCCTTTGCTCCATTCATCTCTCCCTTTTTCAGCAAACTGCTGAAAATCTAACAAGACTGCAAAGTATTATAACTTGAAACTTTTTCAAGTTCAATGACTAACACAATGATTTTGCTTGATCAAATGGTTTTTTAGGCTATTGGACTTTCATTCAGGTGATACGTATACTACATGTAACACCCAGTCTTAGCAAGACTGTTAAATGTCAAATAATCCTGCTATGTCAGTGTGACAGTTAATACTGTGTCATCTTGGTAGGATCTAGAAGCACCTAGAAGACAAACCTCAGGGCATATTAGTGAGAAATTGTCTAGATTAGGCTAACTGTGGAGGGGAGACCCACTTTAATGATAAGTGTGACTGTTACCTGGGCTGGGTTACTAGATTGAATACAAAGCAGAAAGCAGCCTCAGTGCCAGCAGTCATGACTGTCTGGTACCTGACTGCTGCCTGCAGAATGAGCTGTTTTAAGCTCCTGTCGGCATGACATAACTATCAAGATGAACTAGACTCATGAACTAGGTATAAAAAATCGACCATTTCTCTCATTAAGTTACTTTTTCAGGGTATTTATCTCAGTAACAGGAAAGCAGCAAAGAGAAAAACATAATTGCCAACAAACACAAGAAAATGCATACCTCACCAAAAAGACCTGAGATAATTTACACTGGAGTAAAATATAAGTAACCATGGACAATAAAAGATGGAACTAGGCTACCCCAGTTTCCATGTTTGAAAATAGTTTCTAGGAGTTTTTATAGTTAAGAAATAGAGGGGATCATACATCATCTCAATTAAAAAATACACCCGTTCGTTCATACATCAATCAAGCACAAAAAATGAATGGCAGATCTAACACACAGGTGGGCAAAAAATAGCTCTTTAGGGGCTAAAGATAGCCCAAAGAATTTTCAATTAAAGTATCAGATCAGCAATTTTTAAACTCTCTATGTCCTTGAAGTGTTTGTTTATCAGACAGTGTAGACAGCTTAGTAGTAGTACTAAATAAAAGGTGGAGCCATTATTGTGATAGGTTTAATGAAGTTTAGGTGTTTAGAGCTGGTTTAATGGAGAAATCTTTGAAGTAATCCAAGGTAATGTGTTGTGTGCAGGATTATAGTTTCAGAAGAAAAGGGTACAGACCTCTCAGCAAGCACTACTTGGCATCCACAATAGTGTCTCGGTTTGGTGACTGTACAAGGGATGGATCCCTATATGGGGCAGTCTCTGGATGGCCTTTCCTTCAGTTTCTGCTCTACACTTTGTCTCAATATTTTCCCCTGTGAGTATTTTGTTCCTCTTTCTAAAAAGGAAAGAAGCACCCACACTGTGGTCTTCCTTCTTCTTGAGCTGCATGTGGTTTATGAATTGTATCTTGGATATACCAAGCTTTTGAGCTAATATCTACTTATCAGTGAGTGAATGGCATGTGTGTTCTTTTGTGATTGGGTTACCACACTCAGGATGATATTTTCTAGTTCCATCCATTTGCCTAAGAATTTCATTAATTCTTTGTTTTTATTAGCTGAGTAGTATTCCATTATGTAGATGTATCACATTTTCTATATCCATTCCTCTGTTGAAGGACATCTCGGTTCTTTCCGGCTTCTAGCTATTATAAATTAAGGTTGCTATGAACATAATGGAGCATGTGTCCTTGTTATATGTTGGAGAGTCTTTTGACTATATGCCCAGGAGTGGTATATTTGGTTCTCAGGTAATATTATACCCAATTTTCTGAGGAACCACCAGACTGAGGGGGGAGGTGAGGGTGGGTGGGGAAACCCCGTTATAGAAGTGGGGGGTGGGTTATGAGCTTTTGGGGGGGACCGGGAAAGAGGATAACATTTGAAATGAAAATAAAAGAAAATATCCAATTTTAAAAAAAAAGAAAAGAAAAAAAGAAAAGAGAACAGACCACAAAACACCAGTACTTAAAGAGATTGGTGTCAAGAGAGGGAAATTTTCTACTGTTGTGCATAGCACAACATGAAAGATTCCATAAGACCCCATGTATTGAAGGCTCCATCTTCTAAAAATATAAGTCAGCTTGTAAGGACAGAGTCTAAGCTAAGCATGCTTCTGAAAGTTCTTTCTGCTCAAAACAGCCACTCAGTAAAATGTTTCCCTTGTGTCATACAAAGGCCAGTGGGGCCTGGCTCCATTCTAAGTTGTCAGAAGAATTTGGAAGTATTGTTCACATGGTGCCAGTTTTGTAGACATGAAATATACAAGACTCAGTACATCTTGCACTGTGATTCTATAAACTGACTGAAGTTAACATTGTTGGATAGGGTTGGCTTCTAAATGAGGCATCAAGAAGACATGAAGATGAACTCTGAATTGTTATAGAGACCACAGAATTTTGGAGAACACAGGATTTTGAAAGATCTCCCAATATAAGCTTAAGTCTCTTATAAGGTAAGGCAAGGTATGTCACATGATGAGGAACTTCCTGTCACATCTGAAAATCCTTACGTGTTATAAGCAACTTAGTTCTGGAAATTTGGAGGCTCTTTCCTTAGGTCTTCCATTGTGTAATTCATGGTGGTTATTTCTCCTGTTGAAGTTCTTCTTCATACCCAAAGTCCTGTTCTCACTGTTCAGGCAGCCCTTTTGAATGTTAACCTTTCTGGCTGTCTGCAGTTATTTTTGTGGCGTTGAGGTGACTTTCCAAGCAACACACTGGAAATGAAATGTAGATGATACTTTTCTGAAAAGTGATGACACATCACTAGGCCTACCAAATAAGTAAATGGATGAAGAAGCCAGATACCTCTGTTTCATTTTCTATTTGTCTCTTTTACTTTGGCTGTAAGCAAAGACAAACACTCTTCATCCTCAGACCTGTAGGATTGTACACTGGTGCAGAATTAATGATATTACTAGCAAAACATCAATCCCCTTAAGGGTTGACAGAGTCACATCACCTTGAAGAATCAGAAGTTAGATAGTGTCAACAGGGTATAACCACAGAATTTGCATTCCTCCTGTCCTGCTTCAGTTCTTTCCAGATTTCAGCCTAAATTTCTAGTTTATTTCCCTGAATGTGAACATAGGACTATAGGATTCCTTTTTACAATTCTTTGAAGTAATGTGAATACCTTTAATAAATCCCCTTTCTGCTTTCCCATACTGCATATATCTCTACTTGGCATATTTGGGCTAGATTACTAAGCATAATTTGTTTGGGAAGTCAGAGTGCTGAATTTTTCCCTAAAATTTATGCCAAGAATACAGTGTCTAATGGTTTGTGTTCTGTGTTCTCCACAAAGAAAAGGTGATTCATCAACAATAGCATCATAGACTAATTTCTATGGGAGATGGTCTCAAATGACACACTCAAAAGTACTGGAATATCCCCTCAGTCAGAGGTCTCCAGGAAATGCTCATGAGTTTGAGGTCTGAAACCTGTGTAGGATACAGGTAAATACAAAGGTACATGGCTGTAGTAAGACAACACACAGGGACGTCCTGAGAAATGCCAATGCAAAGACCGAAATTCACCCAGAGCATAGATGCTGACCATAGGAAGAGAGTTGGGGAGGAAAAAAGTGTCTTGTGGTATGAGGTGACTGATGGAACCCAAGTCTAGTGTTGCCATAGGAGAACCAATTGCATGTTCTTGTGCTCAAAAAAAAAAAAAAAAAAAAAAAAAGGCTCGGGAGAAACCTGGAGATTATCTGGAGCTGGAACAAACAATAAGGAAGCGACTTAGTGAATAAGCAGATGCTAGGAAGACAGTGATGAAAAAAAGAGAAAAAGAAAACAATTATAATTTCTATTGTAGATGTTAAGAAAACAGACAGGTGCATAGGTTGTAAACCAGGACTCTTTCCTTATCTCAGATGGTCTTTGGCTTTACCTGGGCATGGAAAGTTCCTACAGTCTACAACAAAAAGTTACTAGTCACCATAGGTCTAACCCTTTGAAATGGAGCTTACTGTCCACCAATGATATCATTTCTGTCAGAGGACACACATACCTTACTAGAATCCATATGTCCCAAAAGAGGCCCTAGACACGGGAGAAAGTTAGTGTCTCTTTCCTTATCTTATAAAGCAGGCTATTATTCCAGCCTCTTAGAGTCATTAAAGACAGCATAGTTGAACTGTAATTCAAACAAAATTAGTAAACAGAAGTTGACGAAGGAAGCAGGTTTCCATATATTTGAACAAAACCAAGGCTGAACCTAATTTCTTCCCCATTATGCCTGTGGTCACCTACAGTTCATAGATAGTTACTATGGACTACTTTTGGAGGTTTCTAAGAAAATCAAAAATAAAAGTGTCATATAACTCAGTTGTACCATTTTTACCAAAGGACTCCACATCCTGCCACATAGTTGCTCATCCATGTTGTTGTGATCTATTCACAGCAGCCAGGAAATGGGAAGCAGAATAGATGTTCATGAACAGATGAATGAATGGATCATTATCTAAACAGGAAATATATACACAGCAGAATTTTATTCAACCATAAAGAAATGTGAAATTTAAAATTTTTTCAGGAAATTGAGTTGTACTAGAAAATAGTATGTCCCAAAAACATCACACTAGTGAGCTATGTTTGCCTGAAAAGAGGTTCAGGAAAGGACCTCTCTACCTTTTCCCTGATTGGCCTGAATTTTGGAGAGATTCAAAGTATATTCCACCTAAAGCCAGAGATGTGGATCTTGCCTTACTGAAAAATGCCATCTCAGAGATGCTACCAGCACATATCAGAGGTGTCTAGAAGCCAACTTTTCTGTCTCTATACCAGTTGCCACTCTCAAGGCCTGGAGTGTCTTGAACTTGGTCCATCACTCCACATTTGTTACCACGTTGTTAAGGACAGAGTTGTAGCTCCTGCTTTGGAGGGAATTACACTGTAGAGCATCACTTGTCTTCGGCTGGCAGTTGTTTTCCCTGTTGATAAATTTGTCTATGTTAATATATCTTTCATTAAAAGGAATATTTTCTGGTTAAAAACTTGGACAGTTGAGAGAAATTTTGTCTCTAATCTAGATCATACTTTCAGAATCAAGGAAAATAAATCACATAAACTATGAGAATTCAGACTGCAGCTCATAACTACAGGAGAGGGACAGGATATCCAGAAGCAAAATGTGCAGTGGGAGGCAGGCCAGCTCCTATGTCAGGCACTCTACTTCTTTGTTCTCTGCAGGGACCCCCTATGGCACCCTCCATGGATCCAGTGATGGTATTTTCAGGATTTTTTTTCTAAGTCTGTGGAAAGTATTCCTAAATGGGCCTTTAAATGTTGTAAAGGTGAATCATTAATAAGACCATGTGCCTCCTTTCAAAAACAGGAGTTTCAACAACTCATGAAATACATATTTTCCCTCACCACTTGTATCAGACAACTAAATCTACAGCATATTGCTTAGGAGCTGTTTCATCTGTACACTTTCTTTTATCTCCTAAAAGAAAAGTGGATTTCAGACAACTTCCAGTTAGACTGAACATTACTTACTGTCAGAACATAGTCTAGGCATGGAGTTCAGGGAATTCTGAGTGCACGTGTATGAGAACAGCAGAGTGTTGTGACCTCAGTTTCTTTAATACTTGGTATTGTTCTTGAAATGTGGTTTGTGCTCCTGCCAGGTATAGCTTACAGAGTGAGCTTATTTCAGTTTGCTCATTATTGCTGGTTGTTGTAACTTAATTAACTGTTTAAACTATTCTTTATATGCCTTTATGGAAAAAATGTTTATGCCATATGCATCGGGGGGCTTGTCCTTGTGATTGTATATAGTTTGAACTCATGAGAAATACACTCACTTAATCTTAACTCACAGAGAAATTATTGCAGCCTCTAAATAAAGTTGGCTATTGTGTGATATTTTAATCTGCCTCATTTGTTGGCTTTACCTTCCCAGGTCCCACTGTCTCTACAGCTATGAAAAACTATCTTGTCTTAGTTGAAAGGAATGGGATGGGATGGCCTGTTAGCTTCATAGATCCTTTCCTCCACAAGAAGGAGTCCTGTGAAATAATGAATGCTGTTAGGGTGATAATCAGAGGTCTGTTAAGTGCTTTCTCCCTTCAGACCACCCCAAACAGCTTCTTTTTCACAGTAGAAGTCACACCTAGGGTATATATTAGGAGTATCGTGAGATATTCTTATGAGTTCCAGCATTAATATTTTCCCTTTTATAAGAGGAGCATGAAAGAAGAATGAGGGGAGTTGTCTTAAAAACAGAATTAATTTTAATAACTATAGAATTCTCTTAGCCTGTAAGTCAAATTAAGAACAGTTAAAGCTAATACTGTGAACACAACTCCCTCAAGAATGCTCATGTTTGTCAGTGCCAGAACCTAGGAATAGAATAGCACATCTTGTGCAGCAGAGAGATTTAAAAGCATCTTGACCATGTAGCTGAAAGAGTCAGATGAAGATATTTGCATCCAACCAATGGACAGAAGCTACTGACCCCTGTGGTTGAGTTAGGGAAAAACTGGAAGAAGCTGAGGAGTAGGAAGGCCTTGTAGGAGGACCAGCAGTCTCAATTAACTTGAACCTCCGAGATCTCTCACACACTGGACCACCAACCAGGCAGCATACACCAATTGATATGAGGCCCCCAACACATACACAGCAGAGGACTGCCAAGTCTGTGTCCAATCAGAGAGGATTCACCTACCCATCAAGAGACTGGAGGCCCTGGAGACTTTAGAGGTCTGATGGGGTGGGGGTGAAGTGGGGTGGGGTGGAGACATCCTCTTGGAGACAGGGGGCAGGGAGAAGTTAAGGGATGTGGAACAGTCTGAGGGTGGACTGGGAGAGGAATAAAATCCAGAGAGTTTTTAAAAAAGATTAAACAAAAAGAAGGAATAAAAAAACCCAAAACAACAACAACAACCCAAACTTGGTTGCTTATAAGAGTTTAACCAGTATGGTTCCTGAGTGATTTACAAAAAAAATACTTTTAATAGTCATATAATTATTATCTATGATTTGAAAGACTGGATTTCTAAATGCATTTTTCACTATTAGCAAAAAATTACAAAATGTTTATTTAGGAATTATTGTTGTAACATTATATATATATATATATATATATATATATATATATATATATATTTTGTATTGCACATACGTACACATTCTGAGTCTGTTTTATTGTTGGCATGTACATGGTTTTAAGACAAAGAATCTATCAATTTATGAGGGGGATACAGATGAGGAGTTCAAAGGAGGGTACCTTGTGGTATTAGAGAAGAAAAAAGGAAGGGCAACGTAATGTAATTCTATCTCAATTTTTAAAAGTTCATTTATGTGTTTTTGTTTATTTTGATTTTAAAATATTTCAAGATTTATATGTGTGTAGGGGGTGTGAACATACATTTTATGTCAATGTGTACAAGTCTGCAGGTATATGGAAAGGTTTATGGAAGTTATAGGTTAGTGTAAAGTATTTTCTTTAATCTATTTTCATCTTATTTTTAGAAACAGAATGTTTAATTGAACCTGGATCTCATAAGTATGGATATATGAGCTAACCAATGTGTTTTCCATTCAGGACTGGAGTTACAGATGTGTAATATTGCAAATGTTATTTATTTTTCCTTCTATGGGTACAAGGGCTATGTACTCAGTCATGTTTGTGTGAAAGGAATTTCACCCACTGAGGTATCTCCTCAGCCCTCACATGATTTAATATTAGTTCAATACAGTATATTTATCTTTGCTGTTCACTTTACTTGTACGATGTAGATAGCTTTCTAAAACATAGAAGGGAAGATACATTTTAGAAAAAAAAATCAAGCAAGGTTTTTTTTTTGTTTGTTTGTTTTGTTTTGTTTTGTTTTTCGAGACAGGGTTTCTCTGTGCAGCCCTAGCTGTCCTGGAACTCACTCTGTAGACCAGACTAGCCTCAGACTACGAAATCCACCTGCCTCTGCCTCCCAAATGCTGGGATTAAAGGCATGTACCACCACTGCCCTGCTCAAGCAAGGTTGTTTAGTGGTCCATTGTTTTATGCTAAGTAGGGGACAAATAGAGAGCAAGGGAAAATACCAAAAATGCCTTTGTAGATGTGTGCATATCTTACAGTTACAATGGAGGTTTAGTTATATAAGGAATCTAGGGTCAGGTGTAAATTAAGTTAGTATAGTAGAATGATTTGATATGCAACTACGGGATTGTTCTGTAGATATGAAAAGTAGACAGTAATTTGTTGAAACGTTTAACTGAGGAAAATCAACATCTTGTTTGATAGAGAACTTAAGGAGGAGAAAACTGGTCAGTGGGGATCGATGGTGAAACTGTCTCAAAAGAAGTAAGAAAATGAATAAGTAATATTAGCAAACTAAGAAACAACAGCACCTTCTATTAAAAAAATATTCTTGTTGAGTTTTTCCAAAACCATTTATAAAATTTGCCTTCTATTCTGCCTCATGCTTTAATCTGAGACTGTCTTTTTCCCCACCCCACTCCTGTCACACACAGGCATTTTTGTGCACTTTGTACTACAGCTTCCATTACAAAGTGTTGCAGAGGTGACTTAAAAACAGAGATTTGAATTTTGTTTTTTGTGTTGCAGAGCCAGGAGACTCCATTTCAATGTCATCATGGTTGGCATAGGGAGTTACCCTAATGTTTGTGGCTGATTGCCTTTTCTTTGTTTAGACAGTGCCTTCTCTCTCTCTCTCTCTCTCTCTCTCTCTCTCTCTCTCTCTTTCGTTAGAGATAGGTGGTTGCATCACTATCAAATGGCTGGATAAAGATAATTCAGAATTGAGCTCTTGCTTTAGGGAGAATCTGTTCATTTCTTAGCTTAGCCTTTGCTGCACATATTTGCAATAGAGACAGGAAAGAAGGAAGTTGGAAAAAAAACCTTTGACTGCACAAGCATATGTGATTGCTAGCAACATTAAGTCTCCATTATGAAAGCTTATTTGGAGACCACACATGAACATATCTGGAACAGGCAAATGTATTAGTATGGACAAACTGTAAACATCCAATTGAATACAAAACTGTTGCCTTGCTTTCTCGGCTGCTCTCCATACTCTAGAATAAGCAAGGATTCCTGAGGATGGAGATATATATAGATATATACTTTCCAATATGACTGCCCAAGACCGCACAACACAGCATTCAAGTAAGGTGGGAGGGAGAAAGGACCACAAGGCTATTTCCCTAGTTGAAGAACTATAGAAAATCATTGGTTGCTAAGGAAAGAATAACTAGAAGTCTTCATGTATGTAAGCCCTGATAGGGTATTCATGAGCATGTATACATCAGGATCAGTAAGTATTTAGTGATGACATGGGCACACTCTTCATATATGAGAAATATAATTTTATGAAGTCATTATAGAATAAAAGAGCATGAATTGGAGAGGGAGATTTGGGGAGACACTTAGGCGTTAGATCAGGAAAAAACGGTGGATATTATAAAAATTCATTATCATGAATGAAATAATTTTAAAAACGTTTTCATGGTGAATTCAAATACTGGCTTCTTTTTCACAGGACATTGGTTCAATTCTCAGCATCCACATCGTAGCTCACAACCGTTAGAAACTCCAGTTCCATGGAAACCAATATCCTGTTTTGGCCTCCATGGGCATCAGCCACATGTGTAATGCATCAATATACTTACAGGCAAAACACTCATAGATAAGAAAGAAAATGAAATTTCTTGAACGCGGAATTTTTTGAAGGCAAGTCAAGAAACACTGGTTCCGATTTCTAAATTTTCTCCTTAATGATTTCTTCTTTGATCAACAAGGAAGCAACATTTGAGACATGAAAAGGTTCTTGTTCAAGATAGCATATTGTTATATGGCTTACTATTTAGTTCTCTTCATTTAGAAACATCAAGGCACAGATATAAGAAAGAATACAATTATTAAAATATTTCAAATGTATATATAACATGACTCTGTGGAAATCAATCCTGGTGAAGTGTCACAGATCTTAGACACATCCTGTACCCCAGAGGCTCCTACAGAATTTTACCAGTACCACAGTATTTCCTGCAATGACGTAAATGATATTTTAATGACCAGCTCAAATGAATTAAAAAAAATGTAATTTTACCATGGCTCTATGGCCATTTAGCAATTGGTGAGAAATGTAAAGACATCACAATGGTAGCTGAGAGAAAACTTAAGAAAGTTATTCCCAGAATTGTGTTTGGTGACTTCAGGGTCACATTGGAAGATGGCTGATGCACTTCTCTAGACATGATTCCTTCAGGCTCAGTATGGTTGGTGTCCTGTACTTCAGCTAGTCATATTCTGAAAATTGTCCTTTTAAGGCTGTGATGGTGGGGACAGAACATCATCCAGAACTTTTCACTGCTTCATGATTGCATCCCTTTGGATTTCAAAATTTTTCTAGTATTTTGAGTAAGCAAAGAAAAAAAGAATTAAGTTATATATTACTATACTCATGAGGTCATTTGAAAATGTTTCAAGAAATAATGATATTTTCTTATTCATTACTAATAAAAAATATATTGAAATATTAGTTAGAGCATTGATCAGTGCTTCTCTTGCTTTAAAGAAATGGTTTCAGGAAATAAAAGTAGAAATAATCAGTTAATTAAAAGAATAACCAGTTACTATATTTTCTATAATCAGGTTTTAATACACTGATTACTTTCAACATTAGTATAATACACTACTTTTCATAAACAATAATTTCTGTAAGCACTGCATTCATTAAAATGTAGCACTGGAGTAGTTTGGATAATAAAAGATCTTTGATTCAAAAAATACTCTGTCAGTATGATTATTTCATTTTAATTGATTAATGATGTTGGCATTTGGCTCATAATGAAACTGTATTACTTTCAATTTCTATGACATTCTTTTTCTTAGAACCTCAAGGACTCTCTTCTTTCATGACCTCAAGAAGAATCATACAAGCATAATAATCTCAGCTTTCTGATTTTTAAAGTCAACAGTTACTTCTTTGAAAAATTACACATTTTAAAAAAAAATAGTTCTAGTAGAAAAGCAGTCCTAGCCTGTGGCTTCAAGACCTCTCAGGAGTTGACCATAAGTTTAATAATTCTCCACCGATGTTAATAGCTCACTACTTTCAGTGAACTTCAATGTGTAATTTTAATTAACTTGAAAACTAAAAGTATTCTTTTAATAGAACATGTTAACATTTGTCCCAGAAATTAAGAACTAAAGTGTTAGACACTTTTTATAAAGCATTTGTGTCCTGTGTGATACATTCCAATGTTAAATACAGTTTTATACCCATTCTTTAAACAAAACATTTTATGTACCTATCAATTCTGACAATCAGAGTTTACAATGTATCTGTTTATGCAATTCTTACTAATCTTTATTAATATTGAAAAGATAATTACTTAAAAAGTACATAAAATATTATTTTAATCATGTTACAAACGTGTAGAAAAGTTACTCAAAGAAATTGCCACAACTTACAAGAGAATGAAGATAGATAAGTCGGAATAAGTTAAAGTGATTAATTTGAGTAAAAAGTGACTGGTATTTACAGTTCATTGGAAACTGCAACTATAGACCAGAAGTATAAAGACTGAGGCAAGAAACAATTTGTCTCTTTCTGGATATTATAATATTTAGTAATTGAGTATCAACTGAAGTTATCGACCTAAAGTTTTCAAGGATCAAGAAAAATTTAACATATTATATCAACTTATTGATATTTTTATATAATTTATTTAAATTGTATTTGCCCCTCATTACTCTTTCTATCTCTTGCTAATACTCCACCACATTCCAACTTCCTTCCAATTTAATGTCCTTCCCTTTTCTAGTAACTTCCCTTGTCCAATTTGTTCTGCTTATACACTCAAGGGTGTGGTTGACCTATTAAGGGACATACGTTTAAATAATATGTTTTTTTTTTTCACCAGAAACCACTATCTGCCAATAGATCATCAGTTATGTGTGGGTTGTCAAATGGGAAAATGGTCATGCTAGACTAGAATGTTGACTGGTTTGACTTGTGCAGGTCTTCTGCAATCATTCTCAATGAAGTGAATTCATAAGGACAATTGTCTTGACAGATCCATAATATAAAGCTCTTCTCCAGTCTACCCCAGCCACCGCTTCATGCAAACATTTTAACCCCTCTTTTACACTTTTTGAATATTGTATAGTTAAGGTGTCCAATGGGAATTTTCCATGTATGGCTAACCACTCTATAGATATTTATTTTCTGCATTTTGACCACCATTCTCTGCACAATGAAACATTTCTGGTGGGGCCTGAAAGCTGCCACTAATCTAGAGGCAAAATTATATGAATAATGAGGGCAGTTCACACTACATTTGTTAAATATAATAATAGTAGTAGGTTTCCTCAGAATGGTTCTTGAACAGATTTACAGTACTAGGCATATATTTCCTTCTATGTAGCCTTAAATCAGATCAGAAAACAGAATATTTGTGCTCTTATTGTGTCAGTGGTTATTCCCACCTAAACAGATCATTATAGTAGCTCAGCATTCACTGCAGGAGACCAGTACTTACACTTTTGATGCATGCTATCTCCTAAGATGATGAAAGCTAGCCATCCAGAAGAACGATTCCTGGTCTGTACCAACTTATTTCTCCAGATGTAATGTTTGTGGTGTCTTCAGCAGTAGAATCAAGAACTGAAGGACATCCAAGAGCAATACCTATGAGCAAAGCAAGAGCAAAGCTATGTATTGTTTCATGGTGGACAGATTCTGAGACACTCTAAATCAATAACTCTAAAGGAGTTTTTGTATGTCTGTCACTGACCTTTTATTTTCAAATATATGGCTTCTGAGATCATTTCCCTTTTGCAGGGCAACTTCAATTATATTTGTGCATGTTCACGCACAAGTGTGTGTGTGTGTGTGTGTGTGTGTGTGAGAGAGAGAGAGAGAGAGAGAGAGAGAGAACAATCAGTCTTAAGTGACCCAATCTCAAGTAGTAAATCCTATAAACATGCATCTGAGCAAGACTAAATGATCTCAGAAGATAATATGTACAAATGCGTGTGTGTGTGTGTGTGTGTGTGTGTGTGTGTGTGTGTGATAACAATACTAAATCCTTGAAAGGAAGAAAGAGTTAGGGAAATGATGTAAATACAGTACTATTTTATGATATCTTAAACCATAAAACCTTTTAAATATGGTGCTAAACTGAAATATCAAGTTTTAACAAATATATCAATGAATTCATTGTAATGCTAGTATCTCTAATTATAAAAGCTATACTGCTGGTAATTCAAGACTAGCAGTTTATATTAAAGAAATTGGCATAAAGGATGAAAATAATGAATTTCTCTTTTAAAAGCAATTTATTAAAAGATAAAAGAAAGTGTTAATATTCAGAAACTCAATTCCTTAAAGGTCTTCTAAAACTAAACTCCTTGATATTATCATCTAAAAGTTTGAAAGGCAAATAATAAATACTACAAATATTTTTTATATAATTAAAAAATGTTATTCAACTCATTTAATCGGTCAACCATTTATTTGACAGAAAAATCTAGTGAGAATATAACAATAAAGAAAGAAATCTACAAACTTAAAATTTGGATACCATAATGCTTAAATAAAATATGCTGTTAAAAAATAATGAACAATAAAGCAGAATTATAAGAGTAGTTTGATATTTTAAAAAATTAACATAATTTAATAACTAGCCAAGAAGAGAAAATATGGTAATTTCTGATGAAGCAAAATTTTCTCATAAAATTCAATAAGTAAGTGATTTAAAGAAGAGCTATTAGTGAAAAGTTTAAAAACACAATTTCTAAATCTGTTGAAGAGCCCTTATTATGAAACAAACAGCTTATATCATGTTCAAGAGAACAATATAAATGTTTTCTGTAAGAAAAAACAGACAAGAACATCACTAAGATATTTAAGGAGATATTTTGCTATATCATCAATTCTGAAGTGAAGAAGAATTTCTTCACAATAGTTCAAAAAGCTATGAAAAATCTATATCAAACATACTTGAAGAGAAAAATTTTATGCCTTCCAACCATGAATAAGAAGAATGGAAAGCTGTGTTCTCTTGTCCCTAATTTCCTATGTAGTATTGAAATTATACTTAATTCAATATGAAAGAGATCTAAACACAAGTGTATAAGTTAGAAAGAAAGAATTAAAATTACATTGTTAGTGGAGGACGATGAATCAACAAACCACTTCCTGGAACTAATAAGCAATTATAGCAAGGTTACAGAAAACAAGTTAATATAGTCTGCTCAAGTTGATTGCTTTTATATACAGCAGCAAAAACCAAGTGAAATTGAAATTAAATACACAAAACCAGTTACATTAATACAAAACAAAATACTTAGCAGATGATGGCCTTATCTAGCATCAGTGGGGGGAAAGACCCTTGATCTTGTGTAGGCTCCATGCCCCAGTGTAGTGGAATGCTTGGGTGGTGAGGTGGGAGTGGGTGGGTCAGTGGAGGAGCACCCTCTTGGAAGCAGGGGAAGGGAGGATAACATAGTGGGTTTGCGGAGGGGAAACCAGGAGACGGGATAACATTTGAAATGTAAATAAATAAAATATCAAAAAAAAAAAAAGAACCCAATAAAACGTGTTCAAGATTTACATGACAAAATCTACAGAAAGTATAGGCAGAAAATCAAATAGAAGTAAAGAAATGAAGGAATGTTTCATGTTTATGGGTAGGGATATTTAATATTGCTAAAAGCAGCTTTGCTTAATTTTTTTTTATAGCTTCAATAAACTTACATTAGGTATTTTATGATTAATGATGAATGGATCCTAAAGTTTATAAGAAGAGAAAAGATCCAGAATAGCCCACATAGTGTTGAAGCAGAAAAGTGACATTGTATAGCATCATACAACTTTACATTTTACTCTAAAGCTATGGTGATCAAGACAGAGTGATACCAGGGGCGATCTAATAGATGGAACATGATATAGGTGTCTGAGAAGTAGACACTTAGGAATATGTCCAACCAATATTCGAAAAAGTAGTGAAGGCAATAAAAAAGAGAAAAATTGTATTCCATGTACTGTATTGAAAATGGATCTGGAACAGCCGTACATGTTTGTGAGGGGAAAAAAAAGAATCTAATCCTCCATAAAAATGAAAGCAAAAGCATTCATACAAATGCATCGAGAACATAAAACTTTATGTTCATGCACTGTATTAGTTAACTTGCAGCACCCGTGGGGCTGACCCGTTGTGGCTATCAGCAAGATGAACTACATAGATCATCTTGATCAATGGACCATGTACATCAGGAGGCCATGAGGGTAGCAACAAGCAGGGAACACTGTGGCAAAATGCAGAAGGAGGAATGTGATCCCGGGCATAACTGCAAAGGTCCACAAGCACCCTGGGCTCCAGAGAAATCTCTTCTCAGTGTCTTGTATTTTGAACTTTGTGATGGGTTAGGTACTACTGAAAATCATGTCTATTTTTTATCAATCTAATTTTACTCTTACAAATCTTTCTATAATATTTATTTATTTTTATTGTCATTTCTATATATATTTGTAGTATATGGCTCTATGCTTTATAAGGTCACTTTTATACTAAAACATATTGTATCTTAAGCATGTATCCATTTCAAAACAATTTGTCTCATCTTTCCTATTCCACCTAACCACAGTAGACATCTTTGTTCCCTTAGACAGTTTCATTTTTATGAGCTCTTAATCAACAGCATTGTATATATCTAAATAAAATCTAGTATGCACATATGTGTGAAAATATGTTAAATGTTATGATGGCTAATTGTGATTATCATCTGGATACATTTTTGAAAAATGAACATCAATTGAAGAGTTAAGTGCATTGAATTGGCTTTTGGATATGACCATGTGTCACTTTCTTGACTAATATCTTATCTAGAAGGATCTAGGTCACCGTGAATACTACCATCCCTAGTCAAGGTAGCCTTGTACTGGTTATATTAACTATTTGTGATTTGTATTTTGAGAACTGTTTGCTTACTTCATAAGCTTATTTATCAATTTAGATATTTGATTTTTTATTTATCATTGAGAGTTCCATTGTATACTTGGAAGTAATCCTCTGTCACAGATAAAGAAAGAAAATATTTCTCTCATTTTGCACAGGGTCTTCTCATATAGATAAATGTTTCCTTTGCTGTATAGTAGTATTGATTTCATGACTAGAACTTTTTTAAAAATGTCATTACCTACACCCATACATCTCCCAGGAGGCCGGCTTTAACCAGAGACAGAGCTCTGCCACATCCTAGGTCTGCTTTAATCCAGAATACAGTTCTACCTGACTCATGGGAGACTTGCTCTAATACGAGACACACAGGTCAGTTAACAGCAGAGACAACCAGATGGTGAAAGGCAAGCACAAGAACATAATCAACAGAAGCCAATGTAAGTTGGCACTGTAAGAACCCAACTCTCCTACTATAGAAAGCCATGGATATTCTAACACACTTGAAGAGCAAGATTCTGACCATAAATCCCATCTGATGAAGATGATTGAGGCCTTTAAAGAGGATATAAACAATTCCCTTAAAAAAGAACAAAGAAACAGAGTCAAACAGATAGAATACCTTAAAGAGGAAACAAAATCCCTTAAAGAAATACAGGAAAATACCAACCAACAGGTGAAGCAGATGAACAAAATGGTTGAAAAACTAAAAATGGAAATAGAAGCAAAAAGAAATCATACCCTGGAGATAGAAAACCTAGAAATGAGAACAGGAGCTACAGGTGCAAACATCACCAACAGAATACAAGAAATAGAAGAGGGAATTTCAGGCACAGAAGATATCATAGAATAAAATGATACAATGGTCAAAGAAATTACCAAACATAAACAGTTCCTAACCCCAAACATCTAAGAAATTTGGAGCACAGTGAAAGGCCAAGCCTAAAAGTAATAGGAATAGAAAAGGGTGAGTGTTTAAAAGGCTAGAAAACATCTTCAAAAAAGAAATCATTCAAGAAAACTTCCCTAACCAATAGAGAAAGATTTCCATAAATGTACAAGAAGCCTAGAGAACACCAAATAGATTGAACCAAAAAAAAAAAAAAATCCTCCTGTCATATAATAATCAAAACACTAAATATACAGAACAACAACAACAACAACAACAACAACAACAACAAAATATTAAAAGCTTCCATGTAAAAATGCTAAGTAACCTATAAAGGCAGTCCTATCTGTGTTATACCTGAATTCTCAACAGAGATTCTAAAAGCCGAAAGATTCTGGAGAGGCATCCTGCAAATCCTATGAGACCACAGATGCCAGAGAAGACTGTGATACCCAGCTGTCCTGACCTGCAGGACTTAGTTATTCGCGAGGATCAAGGAGGACTAAGCCTGAAAGAAAAACAGATGAGAGAGAGAGAGAGAGAGACAGAGAGAGAGACAGAGAGAGAGAGAGAGAAGAGAGGCTAGGCAAAGTTCCATCTAGGTCTCACTTTATTTTTACACACGTTTACTTTTAAAGAAAAAGGGATGTAGAGGGGAGGGGAAAGGAGGCTTATGGCCCCCCGGCTGTCATGGTTTAACAAGCCAGAACAGTGTGAAGATCCTGGTTCCAGGCATATCCAGCTTATCTTGTGCAAACACAACTGGTCCTCAGAAAGTCTCAGATTCCCAAGGACATTGTGGAGGCTCAGGCAAATTCCAAGGAGGGTGTTAGATTCTCAAGGATACTGAGGAGGCCCAGGCAGATTCCAAGGAGGGTGTTAGGGCCTGGCTCCTAACATCCAGCAAAACTCTTAATCATCTTAGATGGAGAAACCAATATATTCCATGACAAAACCAAATTTAAATAATATCTTTCTACTAAACCAGCCCTACAGAGGATACTAGAAGGAAAATGCCAACACAAGCAAGGTAATTAAAACCAAGAACACATAACAATTTAACCATCTCACAACATATGTAAAAGAAGAGAATCACATACACATAGTACCACTTCTGAGAACAAAATAACAGGAACTAACAATCATTAGTCATTAATATCACTCAACACCAATGGGCTCAATTCATGAATAACACAGCCTAAGCTACTGATTAGTAAACTGGAGCCATCATTTTGCAGCATACAAGAAAAACACTTTAACAACAAGACAGACACTGCCTCAGAGTAAAGGGCTAGAGAAAATTTTCCAAGCAAGCAGTCCCAAGAAACAGGCTGGAGTAGCCATTTTAATATCCAATAAAATAGATTTTCAACCAAATGTTATCAAAAGAGATGGGGAAGGAAACTTCATACTCATCAAATGAAAAATCCACCAGAACAAAGTCTCAATTTTGAACATTTATTCCTAAACTTCAAGGGCACCCCCATTTATAAAATAAAAAAAAAAAAAAAAAAACTTTACTGAAACTCAAAACACACATATAGGTTTATCGAACCCCACACATTATTAATGAGAGACCTCAATACCCCCCTCTCACCAATGGACAGGTCATCAAAACAGAAACAGGACAACGATGTAATGAAGTTAACAGACGTTATGAACCAAAAGAAGTTAGCAGGTAACTACAGAACATTTCACTCCAAAACAAAAGAATATACTTTTTTCTCAGCACCTCATGGAAGCTTTACCATAATTGACCATATAATTGGACAAAAAACAAACCTCAACAGAAACAAGACTATTAAAATAACTCCTTGCATTCTATCAGATAACCATGCATTATGGCTGGGTTTCAAGTACAACAGAAACAAGAGAATGACCACATGTTAATGGAAACTGAATAACTCTCTAGTCAGTGGTGATTTGGTCATGGAACAAATAAAGAAAAAACCTTAAAGTCTTCCTATAACTCAATGAAGATGAGTGTTCAAAATACCCAAACTTATGTGACACAATGAAAGCAGTGTTAAGAGGAAAATTCATAGCACCAAGTGTCTTCAAAGAGAAATTGGAGAGATCTCATACTAGAAATTTGACAGCACACCTGAAAGCTTTAGAACAAAAAGAACCAAACATCCAAGAGGAGTAGAAGGCAGGAAATAGTCAAGCTCAGGGCTGAAGTCATCCAATTAGAAACAACTGGAACAATACAAAGAATCCACAAATCCAAGAACTGGTTCTTTGACAAAATCAACAACATAGACCAACACTTAGCCAAACTAGCTAAATGGCACTGAGTCAGATGTAACAACAGAAGCTGAGGAAGTTAAAAATAAACCATCAGGTCTTACTTTAAGAGCCTGTACCCAACAAAACTGGGAAATATAAATGAAATGGAAGATTTTCTAGACAGATACCACTTACCAGAGTTAGATTAAGATCAATTAAACTATCAAAATAGAAGCAGTCATTAAAATTCTCCCAAGCTAAAAAACAAACAGACAAACAAACAAAACAAAACAAACAAACAAAAAAACCACAACAGCTCCTAGGTCCAAACTGTTTTAGTGTAAAATTCTACCAGAATTTCCAAGAAGAGCTGATTCCATACTCCTCAAACAATTGTACAAAATATAGACTGAAAGCATAATACCTAATTCTTTCTATGAGGCCACAGTTGCCCTGATACCTAAACAACACAAAGATCCAACAGACAGAGTACTTCAGATGAATTTCAGTCATGAATGTCAGAACAGAAATACTCGATAAAATTATCTCAAACCAAATCTAAGAACATATAAAAACCATATTTCATCATGATCAAGTGTGACTTCATACCAAGGATTCAAGGATGGTTCAATATCTTATGTAAACAAACTCAAAGGAAAAACATTATACGATCCTTTCATTCTATGCTGGAAAAGCCTTAAACAAAATTCCAAAGTTCTTTTTGTTACAAGTTGGAGATATTAGAAACTCAAGGCACATACCTAAACATAATAAAAACAATAAACAGCAAACAAATAGCCAACATCAAATTAAATGGAGAGAAACTTATAGCATCCTCACTAAAATCTGGAACAAGACAAGGCTGCCCGATATCTTCCTATGTATTCAATATTGTACTTAAAGTTCTAGCTAGGGCAATAAGACAACAAAAGGAGATCAATGGAATATGCATAGGAAAGGAAGAAGTCAATGTGTCACTATTCTGAGATGATATAGCATACATAAGTGACCATCAAACTTCTACCAGAGAACTCCTACAAGTGATAAACAGCTTCCACAAATTGAACTGATATAAAATTAACTCAAAGAAATCAGTAGCCTTCTTTCATACATATAAAGATGCTGAGAAAGAAATTAGGGAAACAACACCCTTCACAATAGCTACAAATAATATAAAATATCTTGGTGTAACTCAAACCAATCAAATATAAGGTCTGTATGACAAGAACTTCATGGCCCTGAAGGAAGAAATTGAAGAAGACCTCAGAAAATGGAAAGAACTCCCATGTTAGTGGATTGGTAGGGTTAACATAGTGGGAAAACAAACAAACAAACAAACAAACAAAAACATCTTAAGGAAAGCAATCTACAAATTCAATGCAATTCCCATCAAAATTCCAACATAGTATTTTTCAGACCTTGAAAGAGCAATTATTGACTTCCTTTGGTAAAAAAAAAAGCACCCCCCCCCCAAAAAGAGACCCAAATCGTAAAACAAAGCAAAACAAAACAAACAAACAAATAACACAGGATAGCCAAAACAATTCTGAACAATAAAAGAACTGGAGGAATCACCATCTCTGATCTCATGCTGTAGTATAGTGCAATAATAATGCAATCCAAGTGTTATTTGTACAAAATTAGACAGGTTCATAGTGGAAAAGTATGGAAGACCCAGAAATAGACCCATACACCTATGGATTCTTAAATTTTGACAAAGAACCCCAAAACAAACAATGGAAAAAGAAAGCATTTTCAACAAATGGTGCTGGTCTAACTTGATGGTTGCATGTAGAAAATGCAAATAGATTCTTATTTGTCACCTTGCATAAATCTCAAGTCCAAGTGGATCAAAGACCTTGACATAAAACAAGATACATTAAATCTAATAGAATAGAAAGTAGGGAATAGTCTTTAATTCCTTTGTACAAGAGATAACCTACAAAACAGAATATCAATGTTTCAGGCCTTAAGGTCAACAACTTATGAAATTGAGTCTCATGAAACTGAAAAGTTTCTGTAAGGAAAAGGACACTGTCAATAAGACAAAATGACAGCCTATAGATTAGGAAAGAATCTTTACCAATCCTATATCTGGCATAGGACTAATATCTAAAATTTTAAAGAACTCAAGAAACAAGACACCAACAATCTAAATAACCCAATTAAAAAGTGGGGTAGAGAACTAAACCAAATAATCCAATCCAAATTGTGAATGGAAAAAAAAAAAAGACCACTTAAGAAATGTTCAATGTCCTTAGTCATCAGGGAACTTCAAATTAAAACAACTCTGAGATTCCAACTTACTTACAAAACAATGGCTAAGATAAAAAACTCAAGTGACATCGTATGCTGGCCAGGATGCAGAGCAAGGGGAACCCACTCCTCCATTCCTGGTAGGAGTACAAACTTGCGCAACCACTTTGGTAATCAATTGGGAGGTTTATCAGAAAACCGTGAATAGTTCTACCTTAAGACTTAGCTATAACATGCCTGGGCATATATCCAAAATATACTCTACCATACAAAGGCACTTGCTCAACCATGTTTTTAGTAACTTTATATATAATAGCTAGAAACTAGGAACAACCTTGGTGTACCTCAAACAAAGAATGGATAGAAAAATGTGGAATACTATTCAGCTATTAAAAACAAAGACATGATGAATTTTGAAGGCAAATGGGTAGAACATTAGCATATCATCCTGAGGGAAATAACTCAAACCCCAAAGGAAATTCATGACAGGGGCCAGCATGGCTTTCCTCTGAGAGGCTCTAACCTTCAGCTGACTGAGATAGATGCAGATACCCAAAGCCAAGGATTGATTGGAGGTCAATAACCCTTATTGAAGAGTTAATGGAAGGGTTAAAGGAACAGAAGAGGATGATTTCCCTACAGGTAAACCAACAGTGTTAATCAGGGAACCTTGAGAGCTCACAGAGACTGAGCCACCCACCAAAAAAAAATACATGGGCTGGCACTCGGCCCCTGGTACATATTTTGCCCAAGGGCTGCCTTCTCTAGCCTCAGTGGCAAAGGATGTGCCTAATCCTCTAGAGACTTGATGCCCTGCCTTGGGCAGAAATCCAGGGGTGCCATCCCCTCAGATGTGAAGGATAGGTGTGATGAGAGCAAGAACTCTACAAGAGGGGACAAGAAGGGGGCAACATTTGGGATGTACATAAATAAAATAATTCATAAAATATATCTTATTAACTTGTCTGCCATGTTTAATTGTTTTGAAATAATTTTGCCTTCACATTTTAAGACTTTTCTCTGCCTGAATGGTACTATTGGTAAGAATTTCATTGATACGTCTTATTTGGCTTATAACAAATTTATTTCTAGTATTTAAATTTTGCTTTTTTTTCAATTTTTTTTATTTTGTTTTCTTATTGAGTACTAACTTCATATACTGTGTTGACTTTCTTATTTAATTTAGCTGGTTGTATTCTCTTAGAATTCAGGAAATTACATATGTTTTCTTTGAAAACATTAATAATTTTCTTTTGAATTCTTTGGGCTTTAATCTAATTCCTTCACATTGGAAGCTATTACTATAAGATTAGGCATTTTGAAGGACTCCTATTATTTTGGAAGTAATTTACTTATAATTGTCATCACAACCTGTGCTTCTGTGACTAGGTCAGTATTTTGAGCTCTAGAATGACTTTTTCCCCAACGTGTAAGTGTTTACAATGGGTAGGAGGACTTTGTTGTACTAGGGTTGAGATGTCATTGTTCTCTACTGGTCTGGTATTCGAAGCACAAGGCTATATCTCCAGTACTCTTTGAAGTGTGAAAAACTTTCTAAAATATAGTCTTGGTTAATGTATAGGCTGAGTATAAATACACTATAATTGCTGAATAAAATATCATTACTTAAAAGTCAATAATTTTACAATGCAACACTGACCGTATGATGTGCTCTATGATATTTGTTACTCTGTATATAATTGGGAAGAAGAGAACAAAGCAAATAATACAGGTGATTAGTGTGTGATTGAATAAGAAAAATGAAGAAGGAAAAGAAAACTGAATAGGGGAACAAGAACATGGGTGAGTCAATGACGCAGTTTTGGGTAAAGGTAGAATCAAAAGAAGAGGGAAAAGGAAACCAATCAGTAATATGAATATTGAGAGTCTCAGGAATGTGAGACACTAAGACCACAAATATTTGACTAGCATATGCTCTTTTTAAAAGCCCATAAAAGAAAAACAAAAACAAAGCAAGAATGAAAAAGGATAGAATTGGCCTACTGAATTCAAAATGGATATTAAAGAAATATAAGCATTGGTACAATGAGAATTAAGGGGAGAGGGTCTGATGGATTTACAGAATTTGAAGGCAGTCTTTCTCGATTGCTACTAATTGCTTCAGCTCTCTTGGCATTTCCTCCCAGGCCCCATGATGCTTGCCACTATGAGGTCAGGTATACTTCAGATCTCAGGTGCAACAACAACTCTCAGGAATCCAGTCAATAGTGCTAGCCCTGACCACGAGCTGTTTCTCTAAAGCAAACAAAACTTGAAACAGGTTCATTGTACCTCTGAAGACTTTGCTTATCCCTAGATTTCCATTTAGTCATAATTCTTACTCAGTTTCTTCCATATAATTTAGATATAGTGCCAAGGACCAGCCTTGACCTGGAAAGGAGTTCTGACTATAAAAGGTATTTGGGCTTTGTGAAACAAACAACTTGAATTCAAATCGTGGGTTACAAAATGATGGCTTATGTTCTTCTCAAGATGGGTCCTTAGACAGCTCTCTGTAGATAGCTCTTGGGTCTGTAGTCTGTTCGAGATAGCTTTTGCTGCTGATAGCTCTCCACTTGAGAGAACTCTTTCTTTCTTCTTCTTTTTTTTAATATTCTAAAAGCTCTCTGGATAGTTCACGAGTTTTACAACTAAAGTCAGAAAAGCTGCTATAAAAAAAATTCTTTGATTTTCTGGTCAAGTTAGAAATCCTGTTAAAAATTTCTAAAAGTAATTCTTGTAGTTTTTTGAGCAAATCAGAAAGCCAGAAAAAATTCTAAAAGACCATGTTAGCTCTTCAGAGAGCCTTCCCTGGATAGCTACTAGAAAACATTTTGTAAAAGCTGGGTTAGCTTTCTAAGTACTTCTTGGGATTTCCAACCAAGGTCAGAAATCCTGTTAGAAAAATTTCTAGAAGAGCCATGAAAAATTCTAAGAGTTGTGTTTCCTCTCCATGGATTTTCCAAGCAAATTCAGAAATCCTGGTTAGAAAAGTCTTAAAGAGGTATATTTGTTCTCCAGAGCTCTGCAGACTGCTCAGCTCTTGCTTGAAAAGAATTCTAAATAAAGAACTCCTATTACTCTCTCCTGGCTCAACTCATGCAGAACAAAAGTCTAGTTCTTTATTTACATATCAATTCATTCATTTATTCCAGGTTGCCTCTTGACTTTCCCACTATTCCACAAGCTTAGCCCCTTAACTCCTTGGAAAAGGATAGCAATACTTTTTATTTTATTATATTTCATTTTATTTTATTTTATTTTATTTTATTTTATAACATTGCAAAAGTATTCAGAGATCTGCCTGCCTTTTGTAAACTTAGCTGACCTTGCCACTCCCTAGTCTCTTTTTCTCCTTCCCTAGTATCTTTCTGACAAGTTAGCTCATAACGCAGCTGCCTCTGCTCCTTTGTTTCTGTGAAGCTCCTTATACAATTCATATTTCATCTTTATAATTTTTCATAGTTGAGAAATTGTATATTTTTGAACTCATGTTTTCAGAGTTTTTCCACAGCCTTAAGGGAGTGTGTCCTGAAGGTCACAACATCCTACCATTTTGCTGAGACATTATACACACCTTAGCCTCTAGGAGAGGACTTTGCTGCGACTATCATGGAATATGTCTTAGTTGGGGTTTTACTGCTGTGAACAGACACCATGATCAAGGCAAGTCTTATAAAAGAAAACCTTTAATTGGGACTGGCTTACAGGTTCAGAGGTTCAGTTCATTATCATCAAGGTGGGAGTGTATCAGCATCTAGGCAGGCATGATGTAGGAAGAGCTGAGAGTTCTACATCTTCATCTGAAGGCTGTTAGTGGAAGATTGATAGCTAGAATGAGGGTCTTATAGCCTATACTCACAGTGACACTTCTACTCCAAAAGGGTCACACCTTCCAATAGTGCCACTCCCTGGGCCAAGCATAAACAAGCCATAACAGAGTTAGTAACCTTGGCAGAAAGGACATTCCTCAAAGGAAGAACATGAAAATATGTGCATTATTGTGCATACAAGCCTTAGGCCCACAGGAACCTTCAGCATTCCTGGATGCCATGCCTCCTAGACTCTGTCTCAGGGATGGGAACCATGTCATTCTGTCACATGATCAAGCAGGATCTGGCAATAATGTCTAATTCATAAGCTTTGATATGGCCTCTGATAGCCTCAAGATTGTAACACACTGAGCATTTTTGTAAAATTGTATCTAACCACTCTTCCTTTTCAGTGAAAAGAGGGGAAATTTTGCCAGCATTTCTTCTTTCTTTGCTACTGTCAAAGACAACTTATGTTTCTCCTTATTTTATATTGTCTTTTTCTTTCAAGTGTCTGTTATTGAGAGCATTGTGCTCTCAATTTTCCAGGACTCTCTTTCTTATGGGAGGGGAAACCTCACCAGACCATACCAATCTCTCCTGGATGGACACTGTAATTTTCCTTTTCTGCTTTTCAGAATGCCCTAGTTTACTTAGATATCAGTTCTAGCCAACCCACCTCTTCTGACTATTATTTAGTTTTCTTGAAGTTATTCCCTAGAGTTAGCAAACCAAGCCTGCATTTCATCTACCAACTTGGATCTTCTGTTGTTTTTGTGTGACAAAGTCCCAAAGCAATTTTACAAGTGTGATGTTGACACAGAAGATCAAATTGACTCGAGCAACCCCCGTGGAGTACGAAGACAGAGCATTGCACTTGCTTGCTCACCTCCGTTATGGCTATGGGGAAAGGACATGCATTTGGTAAATGATATTTGGTCTACATTTTGCCTTGATATAGGATACAAAGGCAACATGTCTTCTTATATAACACATATAGACATGGACACACAGACACACTCTCACACACACACACATACAGACAAAGCTGGTTGCATTTGACAATGTATATTTTTTCTTTTAAAATTAAAAAAAAAATCAATTGCACTCATGCTATGTCTAAGCATCTTATGTTTGTGTAACTATATCTAGAATGATGCTTATCCATTGTAAATGCCAATTATCTCTGTAATGTTATGTGTTGTTTTATTATTTGAAATTTTATCTCCTTTCTCTCTTTCCATAGTTTCTTTCTATTGCTAATTACCATCATACTCTTTCTTATAAAAATATAGGCTATAATCATGTGAAAATTCTTAAGATGTTTATCTTTTTTTTTTCACATTTTAATTTTCTTGCATGTTTTTTAGCTCAAACTACTGAATGCAAACAATCTTCCTTTTAATGGACTCTGAGAGCATGGCACCACACCTGGTGAGTTATTTATTGTTTTTATACCAAGAATATGTTATATCCATGATAAAGACACAACTTTTGAAACCCTGGGTTAAACAGGGATTGAGCCATAAAAAAGATGCACTGCACCAGGTGTGATACTTCTCTCCCATAACCTGCATTTGGAAGACAAAAATAAAAAGAGTATAGACCTGAGGCCATCAAGAGCTATGCAGTGAGGGCTTGTCTAAAAAAAATATACTTCATATTATGTGAGAAGATCAAAGTGACAATTTAATAGACATGATTTATGATACAAGTACAGTTTATGAACTGGAGTCAAGCAAACATATTGTTTATGAAATCGCAATGCAGTTCGACACTATAGTCCCTGATGGTAAGGGACACACACACACAAATATACCACATACACACACACACATACTATAGACACACCACACACACATACACATGCAGTCTCACTAACACGCGAACACACAGACACACACGTACTCTCTCACTCACACACAAACATACAGACACAGACACATCACCCACATATACACCAGACACATATCACACACTTACACACACATGTCCCATATCCCACCACACTACACACACGCACTTACACACACATGTCCCATATCCCACCACACTACACACACACACATGCACACACACAAAGACACACACTCACACACACACACTACAAGCACACACGACACACCACCTCCCCCCACACAGATATGTTCCTATACCTTTTTGAGTACAGTGCTAATTTTCACAAGCTTGCTTCTAAAATGAAAAAAGGAAAGTTCTTTCATATAATTAAGCTGTGAGTTACAGAGTCACACAAGCAGACAGTGCAGACTGGGTACTGAAGAATGAGGAGACAGACACTGTGCTAGACTCAACACTGAACATTGCTCTCTACAGATGTTCCTATCCACACAGAAAGAACTATATGCACAAGGTCACTTGCTATTGCAAATAAGTATGTCTCCAAGAGAAAGACCCCCACAGCCTTTAAGCTATAGGCCATAGTTTTTTTAATCTACCATTTGCACTCTATATTTTAGTAAATAAATCTGCTTTCTTTCTGCTTTTATTGTCTTCAAACAGTAAATGAATTTTCTGCCCACCTGTAAGGAGTGTCATACCTGATATTTGAATATATATATATATATATATATATATATATATATATATATATGTGTGTGTGTGTGTGTGCACATGCACATGTATATAACACACACATGGTACTTATAGCAGCATTTCTGAGTGGATTTCTAAAACATATATAATGTGCATACATGCATGTATACCTATAATAGAAACATCTACAGAATTGTAGGAGAAGAACAGATGTAAAACAAATAGATGTTATATTCTGAACACTAAGTCAACCAAAACGAAAATGTGAAGAGACCAAAGAAAAAGATTTAAGCAGTGTCAACATATTTCAGATAGATTGTGACAGTATCTGAAAAGTAAAACAAAACAATATATGATTCTTGACCTTGTGTGGCTCATAATATTCTGAAAATGCCAGAAATATAAACAACAGAACATCCAGGGATTCTGGGAGAGCTTTTTCTATAGGAAAGTTGTCTGCTCTAAGAATTTAGAAACAAGCACAGAAGCAAAACATGTGGAATATATATTGACTTTGTCAATTTTTCATCAATTCAATGAATGCACATGAAATTGTACTTGCACTAGAATGACTTAAAAACAAGGGTAGAATTCTAGGAGAAAATGTTGACATGAATTGTATACAAAATATTCGCTAAACTTTAATGTAATTCTATTAAATGATTTAAGAATATGACATAGCCTAGAGATGTAGCCTGAAGAAAACACAAGGTTCAACTATGAGAGTTGGCACTGGGATCTGAGCCTTAGTACTGTGCTTTCCATGTAACATCAACATTCACTGAGGAAGACTTTCTTGAAAATTCTGTCTCCACGTAACATACAATCTCCATTTTATCTTTTGACACATAATCTTCATATGTAACTCAGTTTGTTCTTGACAACATGATCCTGCTGCCTCAGCATACTGAACTCTGGAATTAAAAGTGCTGCCCAATATACTTGAGAAAACAGGGACATTTTTACCTTTAAATGGTCTTTTGGTTCACTTTGTGGTAACAATTACCTTCTTCAAATACCAAGTTTCCAAATTTAGAATTTTTTTGGTATGCAAAATTTGCTGGGTTATGCATTGTATGTGTTAGAAATTTGTATATTGTTGGGGTTCTGAGCTTTTTGCCAACAAGTGTCCATGAGATACCAACTATATAAAACCAAACAGCACAGTAAGGTCAGTACAGTACTTACTTAAAGGAAATGCATTTGTACATTACTTGGTTTGGGGGCCATAATTCTTGCTGTCCAGATAATCTAGTACATATGTGTGGATGACAGTGTTATCACCTTCCAACACTGGGTCTTGGGAATTGAACTTAGGTCGTCAGGATTGAAAGCAAGTGTTACAATGTGCTGAGCTATCTTTCCAGCCCCTCACGATTCCTTAAATTTGAAGATAAATACCATAAGGCCAAATTACTATTTCCTAGAAATCTAAAATTTAATATAATTTGTTTGGGAAAAGAAATAATGAGCACACACACACACACACACACTTATACAGAACAAGAACACTGTACTGGTTTGAATGGGAATGTCTCTCATAGGCTATTGCATTTGAGCACTTCCTACCTAATCACTGTTTCAGGGAAGTTATAGAACTTTCAGGAACGTATATAATCCTTGGGAAGAACTTTGAGAGTTTTTAGACTTATCCCATTCTCTCAGATTCATGAATATGAATGGAGATGCAATTGCTCAGTTTCCTGTTCCAGGTGCCTGTCTCCATGCCTACTCTCCCATTATGAATGTCCCTTCTGGAACTAGAAGTCTAAATAATGTTTTCCTTCTATAACAAGCCTTGGTCATGCTATTTTATCACAGGATCAAAAAGCAACTAACAGTCATTCTTACAAGTAATCAAGTTGAAATTTAACTGGAAAACTTCTCCCTGCTGGTTAGTTTTCAAAGTGATAAAATGTGCTATGCAGACTGCTGGGGGAAAAAAGTACCAATTGTATTGTATTCAACAAACTATAATAGCAACCTGTAAGACAAGATGGGCCCATGTGAACTGTAGTGGCAAAACACTAGTGTGGGAAAACTGACCACTCTCTAATTAGATTTGAGGACTGCTCCACACACAGGAACCCAAGCTTGCTGTGTCAGGCCTAGGCAAGAGCCATGTATCAGCAAGTTATGGGCCTTATGCTTTTGACATTCAGCTGCATGCAGGACTGTCTTCGCTACAAGTGTTGCTCTCAACCCTAGTAAGAAGAGCTTGTCTTTTCAGTGAAAAACAGCGAATATAGAAACTCATCACTGCCCAAAATGCTAAGAATAAATAACAGATGAGGACTTGCCCTAAATAACTCACGAACACTGCCCCCTTTTAAAGCTTAGGAAATATTGCTGAATGGTCTGGAATAATAATAAGAATGAGAAGATAGAGAAAATGATGGGGAAACCCATTTTCTCTGGGGAACTTTGCCACTGTACTTAAGAACTGGAAGAGTTAGAGAAAGGACTGAAGGAGCTGAAGGGGTTTGCAACTCCATAGGAAGAACAACAATCTGGAGGGGAAATCTGGAAAGAGGATAACATTGAAATGTAAATAAATAAAATATCCAATAAAAATTAAAAAAGAACAAACAGCAATTGTGATTAGTTACATTAGACTTTCACAAGACACCCTCCCCATCATCTGGGCCCCTACTTCTTCCTGTTGAGTTACTGGCTGATGGACTTAAAGACAAGGCAGGTGGATGGAGTGGACATTGTGTTCAAGTGTGTAACCATCAGTAAGTTCACTGGGTTCCAATGGCCAATCCTAGTTTCTGGCCACTATGCATACTTCACTCTATTTTAAATACAATATTTGGAATTCCCTTTATCTTAACATAGAAGAGGTTTGCCAAGTTTGTTGGCCTGGTTAGTACTTGAGCAATAAAGTATATATGTGCCTTTTCTCCATGCTGTGAAAAGCAAATGCTTTTCTCCATAGTTAGAGAAGATGCAATTGGAGGTGATGCTCTTTTTTAAATGTCTTCCTTGATATTGTCTGGAATTCTGCATCAGTCAGAGAACAAGGCCAAAGTAATTTAAAACTCTGAGACTACCCAGAAAGTTGTAGACGGATGTGAGTGTTCTGTAACACCATACCTTGCTCTGATAATCAATTCTGAAATCCCATTTTCTAGGACCTCTTATGACCAGAGACATTGAACTCTTCATTGTTTCTGATCCTGCTTCCTCTTAAGGTCAGAATACTTGCAGTCTAGGACATTTGAACCAATAAGCACGACAATAAGAATATAAACAGTCAAAACTCAAGGCAACAATCAGATCTAAAAGAGAAATTAAAGAAATTACATTTACATTGATATTTAGTATTTTAAATCAAAGAACAAGTCATTTCTCCCAGTAAATAGAGTACATAAACCTCCCAAACTTCATAAAAGAAAACTCCTACTAAGCTAGCCATCCAGGACTTGAAGAGCTCCCATAGGCTATTTGGTCTTTTATTTGTTTGCTTTTTTGATTCTTGTTACTTTAAAGCCTTGGTTGAATAAAACTATCTTTTCAAATTACAATTTTTCTATTTACACATGATAGAATAGAAATGAAAGTTGTCTCTATCAACAGTTTGAGAAGATCAGAAATATTTCACATTATTTTTTTTCTGTTGACCGACAGGCATATAATTTTATTGAATACTGAATATTATTTAAAATACTAAAAGTCAATGTAAATGTATGTTTTTATTGAAAATAGAGTCTTCTGTCATAGAATAGATTCCAACAATAGTTTCTTCTCCCTTCTCTTCTCCTAGCTGCTTCTGTCACTCACATCTACTTCCCCTTCCTTTGTCTCAGAAAAGAACAAGTCTCCAAGAGACATCAGCCAAGCAAGACAAAACAAGATACAAAAAGACAAGATAAAAGCCCTAATATCAAGGGTGGGCAGTGCAACCCAACAGGAGGGAAAGAGTCTTAGGGACAGGCAACAAAGTCAGAGATATGCCCTCTCCTACTCTTAGGAGATTCACAAAGACTCCCACTAAGCTAAGAGTCATGAAATATACACCAAGAACCTGGTATAGACCCCTGTAGGCCCTGTGCTTTTCTTTTAATCTCTGTGAGCCTATATGAGCCCTGTTTAGTTTATTCAGTGGGCCAAGTTCTCCTGGTGTCCTTCATCTCCTCTGATTCCTACAATCCCCCCCCCCTCTGCATAGTTCATCATTAGCTCTCTCACAGGTGCATAGGCCAAGCCCAGCAAATCAATGGGTGATGGGTAGGGATCAGGGAGGGAGAACTATGCTTCTAGTTTACAGACTGCTGAGTTTCTTATTTTATGAGAACTACAGATATAACCCTGGGGCAAGAAGGCAAATAAAGCAAGTCACCATGGACTTAAGTTTCATTTCTAGTTTAAAAGAGCAGTTTAACTCTCAATTCATGTGTAAGTATGAATGCTTAATGGTGATTTGCCTATAATCTGCCAAGTTATGGATATTTAAGAACGCAGAGCTTTGCATAGTGATTGTACAGACATCATCGCCTTTTGTAAATTTGGAAGAAACATCACATCATTGTTAACCAATTTTGCCTAAACTCTACATTAATTGGAAATTTTTTCAATTCAAACATAAATAATTATGATATTTCTGTGCTAATTAATCCCTACACAAGAGGTAATCTTACATAATTGCATTTTAGGAGACAATGTTTTCTTTTCTCTACCACATACTTAATAGACAGCTTTTTACTTTTGTTCCTCTCTTAGGGCACATGCACCAAATGATAATGCTTTTTCACAAATTATTTGGCAGCTGGTGGGAAAATATTTAAGTCCATTAAATTAAGAAGCCATTTGCCAAGCCCACTCCACCCTAAATTACACCATAAAACTAGGAGTAACAGTTCATAAAGCAGAGTTCTGCACACAAACAATTAGGTTCGGAATTTGAGGCCTTAGCTGCATGTAAACAAATTATTATTATTTTTTTTCTTTCATTTTGACTTCACAATAGGAATCTAACGCTATGGGGGAAATGTGCCTACATTAAAACTGCAAATTGATTTTTGATGAAGTAATGTTACCTGTGATCTGAAGAAAACCTGATGCCTTACTAAAGAAAATGTTGAGCAGACAAATATATGAAAATATATGTGAAGAATAAAATTATAGGACTGCCACTAATGGAGGATGTTTGTCATGGAGACAAAGATGAAATATGTATCATTAATTTTATAGAAGCTAAGTTAAGGAAAAAGATAAAACGATTATTCTTTTTTATATAAAACCTTATGATACAAATAAATCATTGATTATTTTTAATACTGAGAGTGATAACCAACTAACTTTGGCTTTGACAGATAAAGACAGTAGCAGGGTAGCATCCCTGTCCTCAGGATGTCAGTGATACATTTAAAAAAAAAGGAAAATTAGAGCGGCAGCACCATAGATAGAGCTTTCACTATGACAAGGAGATTACACTAGCTTGGGGGGCCTAGGTAGTGTTCCAGCTGTGCCTACAGTGTGACTACAAGCATCTTAGAAGCATAGGAAGGACTGGTCAATACTACTGCATGCAGAAGCTAAAGAACACTGAAAGGCTATCAGAATCTATTTTTGGACATGGCTACTCTGCTTATGTGTTCTCTATCTTCATTCTCAGATAGCTTCCAGCCTTTCTAAACATCGAATCCAGCAGCGCATTTTGTTCCTGCTACCCTTGTCTTTCTTGGAGCACTGGTATAGAGCTAATTGAACCTACAGTAATAAAGGAAAAGGCAATAAGTAATTATAACACCAATGGGAGGACAGGGCCTTGGTCCTATAAAGGCTTGTCGCCCCAGTGTCTCTTCAGGGTGGGGAGGTGGAAGTTGGTGGGTGTGTGGGTGGAGCATTCTCATACAAGCAGTGGGGGATGCAATAGAGGGTTTCCAGAGGAAACCAGGAAAGGGGATAAGGGGATAACATTTGGAATGTAAATAATAAAATATCAAAAAAGCAAAACAAAACATAAAATCTACAGATATTCTCAGGTCTATCAAAGGATAGATAACAAATCGATCTTTCATGTTCTAAGTAGACTTAAAGTTAGATAGTGGGGTTTATGTCTGCTTAACTGGAACATCCAGAAACACAATCTCTCTGGGGACCTACATGAGAAATTTGACATATATGAATAGTGTATTTGGATTAAAGGGATCAAGGATATGCATGGCTGTATCAGGAGGCCTTACACCTTTATGACTTTAATAACCAGTCTCTTTTGTTTATGTCTTATAGATCTCCAAATAAATGTCTCAGCATATTCCCAGGCTCTGATGAAGCCAGGTGAAGGTAATAGTAACTATAACGAAGTGTGCCCTACTTGTTCCTCACAAGAGATTGTTCTCCAAAGTAATGAACTTGCTTAAAAGTAATTTATCTGTGGAATTTCCAGCCAACCTGGGCTAGAAGTTCAGCAACATGACCCAAGATAGAGGCAGGGGTTGGAAATACTACTGCAGAAACTTGGAGGTTACTCAAGGTTTGGAAGTGCTGGTCCATCAAAGGAGTAGAGAGTAAAGATGAGAAGGAAGAATGTCATCCTGCTACTAAGTATTTCTGTACAAAGGTCCAAGGAATCATAACATAAACGAAGGGTTTCAATGCTTTTCTGCTCTTTCAGGGATATGATGTAAAGAACACCAGAGCCCAAACTGACAATGGCAGCAGCATCAGAGGAATTTTTATTAAAGTGCATTTAATACATGCTAAACACAGCATATTTTCGAAAGGGAAAAATAATTTTTGAAAATAATTACCATAGGGACTGTCTTATGATTTCATTATGCAATCAATACACCCATATCAACACGTGTAAAGATATAAAGGAAAGGGGCAGTTGAGGAAACAGAAAAACAGATAGGCAAACAGATAGGCTGTCATAAACAAACCTAGAATTTAGAAGTGATCAAAGGAAAATATTTAAAGCACCAAATGTTAAACTTGTTAACATAGAACAAATTCAATGAAATTTTTCTGTTAACTGAGAAAACTTCTAGCTACCTGGTGCACCTAAGGTGTTCAGAGAGAATCACCTTGCAATCAAACATGGTAGGAACAAAATAAATTAGAAATCAATACAATTTCTGAAATGCCACAGAAATCAAATTCATTAGACACAGTGCCTCTTCAATATCTAGAAAGACAGATAAACACAGAAATACAGTGAAGGTTATTTATCTGTAGAAAAGAGAAGAAAAAGTCTAAAATCAATGAGTGATAAGATTTAAGTGGCAATTTTGATGAAAAACTGGACTCTGAGTGTGGTCAGAAAATAAAAAAATCTTGTGGGTCCATGCTGTGGGGCCTTTTACCAATGGGATTTTACTAAGCTGTCATGATAAAACCTAGACTAAAATCCATCTGTGCTTTGAGCTGTGTGAAGGAACAGCAATTGTAAGAAACATTCATGGAGCATTGTCCACAGCAAAGGCCTACAATGGAAAGGGGAAGTATTTCACTAGAGCCTTCACTAACCCAGAAGAATGTCAATTAAACAATCCCAACATTCTCTGTGATGTCATGTGTAAAGGTGGGGGTAAGGGGAGAAGGAGAAGAAAATGAAATCTCTGGCATTTGCAGTTACAACAAAAATTCAACCTGATCCAGCTTCTCGTTAAATTATCATAAGATATTATGATAAAAGCCTAATTAACTTAGTTGCTAATCAGCTGATATTTTTCATCTGCCTTCAGTATAAAACTGCAAGACTTGCTAAAAGGTTTGTGGTGTGGAGGGAGAAAGAATTGTGTGAAGAGATAAAACTGGTGTTACCAGGAGAATCAGATAGAACAAAGAAACAGAAAATACCAGATTAGGATTTCAAAAGGACTGTAATTAGTGTAGAAAAAGGCCTGATAAAAACAAAAATTGCATGCAAGAACATATGATAATAGGTGAACAGAGACTGAGTAACTAAAGAGTCCAGCACACTGGAATGAAAATGGCACTGAACATAACAAAATAATTGTTAGAATGGCTATGATTGAGGAAAGACTTAGTGTCTCTGAAGACAAAAATAGGAATTTCCCAAACTGATGTACATGAATAATAAAAGAAGATTAAAGCACTCTTTATTAGGGATGGGAATGAAGGGCAATGGAGAAGGAATGGAATGAAGAGAGACAAGTAGTACCAAAGATGGTGGATTCCTCAAGGAGTCATGTTATTTTATATATAACTGAAATTATATATATTTAACCACATGTAATATATATATATATATATATATATATATATATATATATATATATATATGACTATATATAATTGCATTTAAAATATATGACAATAATAAATGCAGGGCCTAGCTGGGAAATCTAATTATTTTCTGTCTCAAATGTAAGTAAAAATAGGCTGAGGTGGCTCAGTGGCAAATCATTCCTGCTTGCCTCCTCACACATTTCACTAGAAGTAAAAAATATATTCAATTTTTATTTAAAAATTGCAAATATATGTTAGATATTAACAATTTGAATCACAGGACACAGAAGCACAGTAGATAATGAAAGAAAAATAACAGAGGTCATATATATAAGCCTAAAATTTAGACCTCATGGGTTGCTACTCAGAAATTACAAAACAACAGTGAAATACTGCTGTGATATAGAAAGATGCCTGAATTTTAGAAGCTGAACATCAAGTACTAGGAAAGTTGCAGAGAAATTAGACCCTCGATTCTTCTGATGAGCCTAGAAAAATGTTACAGCTAAGTTGAAAGAGTTCTTTGCCATTTCCAATGAAGATGGTACCACCCAGTAATCAAGCTACCAGACACTTATCAAATGGATTTCAACACCTACTCCAGACCGTATCCTACACATAAAATTTTGTAATAGTTTTATCTTCTCTTTTTAAAAAATATTATATATCTAAGAATATGGGTGTTTCCTCTACGTATATCTGTGTACCTTGTGTGTGTCTGATGCTCTCAGAGGCCAGAAGAGAATATTGAATCCCTTGGAACTGGAGTTCTATAAGTTTTGAATAGATAGGTAATTATGCCATGTTTATATAAAATAATAATATTCAGAGGTAAAAATGAGCTATCAATTCTTAAATATTAGTGACTAAATATTCAAATAATATTTTTGTGGGAAAAATGGAAAAGAGCATACACTTTGTGCTCATTATAGATGTAGCGAAAAAGGAAGAACAATAGAGAGGGATTAAAAATCTGAGGTTCTCAGAAACAGACAAGAGTGGTAAATCAGTAGATAATAACTTTGACTGTGAAAGGAGCATTTTCTTTTTATTAATTATTTTATTTATTTATATTTCAAATGTCCCCTTTCACAGTAACCTCTCCACGAGTCTTCTCCCTGTCTCTTTAACCTCTAAGAGGGTGGTTCTCCACGCACCCATCCACTTCTACCACTTCTCTCATGAATCTGCCTTCTCTGGGGCATCAAGCCTCCACAGGACCAAGCACATCATATCCCACTGAGGCCAGACAAGGCAATCATCTGCTACATATGTAGTGTGGTCCATGGACCAGCCCAGTAATACACTTTGTTTAGTGGTTTAGACTCTGAGAGCTCTGAGGGGGTCAGGTTAGTTGATACTGTTGTTCTTCCTTTGGGGTTGCAATTCCTGTCCGTTCCTTCAGTCATTCCTCTAATTTTCTATGGCTTTTGTTCCAATATCCTTAGAGCAAAATATATTCCCAATGTGTAATTTTAAAGAAAAAGTTTGAGGTTGTAGAATCACAAGATAGACTCCAGAGTGGGGGAGGGGTTAAATCATTTTACTTTCTTATAAATATGGCAAATAATGTCACTAATAAATATAGAAGAAAAGACTGGCCAGAATAACTGTGATACTGATATAGTTTATAATAAATAGGATAGAATATATTTAATGGAGAATTCTACAAGAACTACAACATATCAATGACAAATTTAACACTTATAATGGAGGGTCATAATTTTGGTATATATCTCTGATAGGAAGTAGTGAGGACACATTCATGCAGGAACAGTATTTCAACACTGATACAACGTTATAAGCCTCCCATTAGAGAAACAGTCAACAAATATCTGAGTATCAAGGTTTTAAAATTTGAAATGTCTTAGAAACTTACACAGCTTAAAGAGTAATAGTGAAGTATAGCACAAAAAAAGAAGGTATTTTATCGATGAGACAATGAAACAAAAGTGGAATCCAAGGAGAAAATAAGAAATCTAAATAGACATTACAATTTGCCTAACTTTAGAAAACCATATAAAATGGGGGTGGAAAAATACATCATTTGTGGATGAAAGAAATGCTGGTAGATTTACAGAGTAATCCATGATCCTTCTCATAGCAATTATAAGCTCTGGGGATATGCATATCTCCATCTGGTAATTTTCCACTTAGATATTACATTGAATTTGATTCCTTCTGCTTCTAATCTTTCAAGTTACCTAAGATCTTTTAAAATTTTGATGTATTCTAAGAATAACCTTCACACATATATCTCATACATATCAATTGCTCACTCCCCATCTCCAATTTATCCCAAGATATTCTAGTCTCAACTCTATCTCAGTTTCATGAACTCATATGTATCTTTCTCTAACACAGGCAGTTTAAAGTATAAAGCACATCACATACAGACATTAGCAACTCAAGATGTTCACACGTAGCTCAAATGTTTCACATATGGATAACATTGAGGATGTTTTTCTTATCTGGTAGTTTATATCACACCTTCTAGCACTATGAAAGCTAGTCAATAGAGATGAAGTTTCTAACTCAGAACTAGTTTGATTTTTCTATGTTCTGTGAATGAGGTATGTGTTGTATTCAGCAATCTGGTCTCACAGTCAAGTCCTAATAGAGAACAAAGAGCAAGGAAAATAATTTATAAAGTCTGTGGGTCTTTATGTCCTCACTGGTCAACAGCTCTAAAAGTAGTAACCCATTACTGGCACTAAGCATCTTATATGCTAGTGTATGGTATCTAGGAGCACTGCTCCCCTAATATAGGGTAATTCAATTCTAATTGTATTCATGCATTATAACCTATTTAATTAATACCACTTCTATTTTGTTTTTTCTTTTCTATTTCTTTAGGTAAAATTTTACATATTTATTTTCAGTCATCAATTTACTATAACTACATTAAAGCCCATAGATTGCTTCTCTCCTTAGTTTATCTGGGACCCACAATTTTTAGTAATCACTAATTCCATGATTATTGAACTAAGGCATTCTTGAAATATATTTTATAAGTATATTTTATGAGAGAGTAAGAAAACACATTCTTTAAAGTCTTAGGAAACTACACAAATACCCATCAAAAATAGGACAAAATTTTTTCCTGTTGTTCTACAGTATGAAAGAAATTTAAAATAGCAAATTACCAAAAACTTGTGAATTTCAGAAGTTTTCTGAAAGTCTAGAAGACTTTACTCATTTATTTTGACAAGGCAGATATTTGAGGAAATAAAAATATTTTGTAGATAATATCACTCAGAATTTTAGAAATTGCACATATTCTCAGAGTTTACTGCTGAAATATTTTTATAGTGACTAATTAAAAATTCAGTCCAGCCAGAGATGGTCATTTCCATCTGTAATCTCAGAACTCAAAAGGCTGAGGCAGAAGAACTAAAAGAGGTTAAATCCAAATTGGGCTGCATATAGTATGAGTCTCAGGAGAGCCTGAGACTCAGGGATACAGTAGGAGATCCTATTTCAAAAATCATGACAATGGCCTGAGAATGGTCAAACAGGTTTCACAAGACTGATGGCCCTGGGTCCCATGAAAATATGAAGGGAGAAATGGAGAAAACTGAGTCCACAAATTGTCCATGGATATTTACATATATGTCATGAAACACAGTATAATTGCTCATACATACATGTACAAACACAGACGCGCGCGCACACACACACACAGACACCAACATACAGAGAGAGAGAGAGAGAAAGAGAGAAAGAGAGAGAGAGAAACACACTTACGTACACAGACACTACCAGTAAAGTGGATGTGTTTATATTATATGTTTGTGTATGTGTATGTGTTTTGTCAGGCAAAAAAGAAGTGATAAACTGGGGTATGATTAAAACTGGAAAAATATTTTGTTCGCAGTTCCTGGTGTGAGATAACATGCTTTCACATAAAAATCATGAAGCCTCGATTACCTAAGAACAGTTTACTTAGCAGTGTGAATCTCACAAAACTAATTCTAGTAGATGTGTTTAGTAAATTTAGTTCATGAAATATTTTATTTATAATTCACATTTCCTTACCTGTTTTGTTATTATACAAGTGAGCTTATATAGAGGGTCAAAACTGAAATTAACATTACTTATCAATGATCACAAAGTAGGAAGAGAGCAAAAATAACTTAAAATTTAACTTTCTTCAGCCAAATTCTAGAACTAATGTTTCAATTTACAAATACGTATTGAAATGTCAATAATGGTGTTAATCCTTGAAGGCTGGCTCACAGGTTTCATGGAAAACAATCCATGTACTTTGTTCTATGAAGATTTCAAGGCTACTGATATTGACCAATGATGTATAACACAAATCAAAAACACATGGAAAAGAAAAACGAGAATCCTTTTCATATTTTGAATTAATTTATTCTTCTGTGATTTTCCTTCAGAGAACTTCAAAGGATCAGACTTCAACTCTAAACCAGAATATCTTAGTTACTACATCAAGACACATTCTTATGTTCTACCAGGTTGAGTTCATTTGAATTTAAATGCATTACACTGTTACTCAAGACACGTCTGATTTAAAATGAAAAGCAAAGAACACTTGTCATTATGGTCTCGTAATATGTGACATGATGAAGATTGATTGTTCTTCTTAAGTTCTCCTCATTTCTGAGTTACCAAGAAATCTCTCAGTTTCTCAGACTTCATACTTTTGCCTGTATTCTTAGTTTATCAATAGCTTTAATGGATCAGAAGCCATCATTTCTGAGAGTTTTGAACTATAAGATTCTTTGACTGATCATAAGTATATGGCTTTCAATTTTCCCTTCCCTTTATTTCATTCTGGTCTCATTGACAACCATCCCATCAGACTGTGCCTGCTGTATATTCTGAACTCATACAAGAATATTTTTGTTTATGCATTCACATATTAGAGGTCTAGGTTCAGTAATATAATATGTTTGTTAATATGTTTGATAGTCCTTGTCCTCATATCTACCAGATATGTCTTAGAGAGTCATCATTGAGCAGAGTCTTAATTTTCTCAGGTTTAGGATGTTCTAAGGTCACTGTGCTTTTAAGCTAGTTCATTTTTGCCATTTCTAATGGGCAATTGACAACACTTTGCCCAATTACAACAGTCTTCTTAAAACTCATCTCTTTACAGATATTCCAAGTAGTCTACTCCTTTCATATCAATAGTCTATCCCATTATGCTTTGTTTCATAATAGTAAGAAATAAAGTCTACTTTGGGAAGGTATGAATGCCACAAAGCAAAGGAAAAAAATAAGTAAAGCTATCTGATCAGATGTGTACAAGAACCCTCCAACAAACCAGAGTGGCAGACAGATAGTTAATTTGCAAAATAAAGAAGAGGATATAGTGTTGACCTGTTCAATAAACCCCTGTTAAGAATATGAGGACATCCTTATACATATGTATAAGAATTAAATTTACAAGAAGAAAAAAAAAAAGAGGGGAGAGAAATACATTAGGATCAAATTAAATCAAATTTATCCTATTTTGCCCAAGGCATTTTTGAAATTATAATAATCTACATAAAACTGAGCAAAAGACCTAAGGCAAATATCTTCCTGAATTGATCTAATAAAATATTAAGAATATCCTCCAGTTCTATTCTTTGCATATATACTTTAAAATGCAATTAGTAAGTGGCAATTCCACAATTGAAATTATATGTAATTACATATCAAAATTCATCAGAAGTAAAAAGATATGACATTACTATTTAGGTTTTAACACATACACCTAGAAGATCATGATTTCAAATCAAATAAAGGAATCATGACCAAGTGTTTGATCATAAAAACTACAAAATATATTGTATAAATATGTGAAGTTTTGATAGTTAGTAAAGCAAATTTTCATACATATATAAACTATCCTGTTAAATACTTGGATGACCTAAGTCTTAACATCTCCTCGTAAATTATATCTAAACAACTCTGGCAAAAATACTTACTTCTCTTTATTTATTTTTTCTCAGAATTGAGTTTTTAAACATAGCTAAACATAACAATAATCCATTAACTCCAAAAGGGAACACCTTAACCAAAATGTCCGACCCTGGAGAGATAGAACCTGAAGAGATAGAACCAGTAGATAGCCCCCATTGGAGAGATGGGGTCAACAACTTACCTTCAAAATTTTATCCAGAATTGTTCCTGTCTAAAAGAAATTTAGGGACAAAAATGGAGCAGAGATTGAAGGATAGGTCATCCAGTGACTGGTTCAACATGGGATCCATCCCACAGTCAGGCACCAAAACCTTGCACTATTACTGATGCCATGTTGTACTTGCAGACAGGAGCCTATGATGGCTGTCCTCTGGGAAGCTCTACCAGCACCTGACTGAGACAGATACAGATATTTACAGCCAACCATTGGACTGAAGTGGGGGACCACTATGGCAGAATTAGGTGAAGGATTGAAGGAGCTGAAAGGGTGGCAACCCCATAGGAAGACTAATAGTCTCAACTCACACAGACACTTGGGTGCTCCCAGAGCCTAAGCCACCAATAAAAGAGCCGACATGGGCTGGCCTGAGGCCTATAGCACACATGTAGCATGGGATTGCATTGTCTGGCTTCAGTGGGAGAGGATGAACCTAATCCTGTAGAGGTTTGATGGCCCAGGAAAGGGGGATGAATGAGATAAGGTATGATGGGGATGGGTGGGTTGGTTGGTGGGTGAGGGGTACATGAAGGATGGGTGGGGAATCACCCTCTCATAGGAAATGAAGAAGGGGATGGGGTGAAGGACTTTTGGGTACTGGGAATGGGGTGAAACATTTGGAATGTAAATAAATAAAACATTTTCTTTTAAAAGGAAATGCAATGCATGAGGCCCTCAGTTCAATCTCTGTAACCTCATGAATAAAGGAATAAAGTAAATATGCAAGGTGAAATTGAAATTAGAAACCTATGCTAAAGGGCATGAATTTTCTGGAGATTGAGGGAAAATTAAGAGTTGGAAATGTAGTAGTGACCCGTAAACCTTGACAAAGAACTGAATCCAAAATCTATGAATGAACAAAAGATGTAATGAAGCACTTCATCTAAAAGGTACAAACAAATCTAGTGGTCAAAACAGTGTTCCCATGCTGGAAACACTTTTAAACACCACTGTAAACCATAACCCAACATCAACTAAACCAGAAAGAAAGATATAATGTTTGAAAAAATAATATTCTGAGAACTTGGATTGAATCCTCTGTTTACATTTTGTTTAGGGAAACAGAGTCTTACTGTTTGGATCTAATCTGACTTTGGATTCAGTCAGTAGCTTAGGCTGCGCTTAACCTTCTAATCCTACAGCCTGTATTCCCATCTGGTAGGATTACAAACCTAATTTATTCTTAAAAAAAACATTTAAGAAAAAAATGACTGTGGGGAACAAAATGTATATTTCCATTTTATATACCAAGCCACATATTAATAAACACAAACCTGATATCTATTTTTTGAAATGTAGGAAGGATGGTCATAGGAAACAATCAAACAACACAAAGGAAACTAAGTAAAAAATTTTAAAGTTATCACAAGAAACAAAGATGATGTTTGAAATTAGTGATAAACAGAAAAGTTTAAAAAGAATATAAATGATTCACAAATTATTCAGTAAGAATTAGGAAACATGCATGTCTTTATACACGCTCAATCTTTTCTCCAAATTTCTTATATTACAGATATTTATCAGATCTAATCTTTCAGATAGTCACAAAGATTAGGTAGAGAGAGTACTCTGGCTTAGTATTCTGTGGTAATTTAAACACGAATCCACATCTCTCATGACAACTCAACAAAGAACACCTAAGGCAATTTTGTTTTTATTTAATTTTTTCCATTTTATTAACAATAGATTCTTTCCTTACACAGTATAATCTGAATACAGTTTTCCCTCCCTCTACTCCTCCCTGTTCCTGCCCAAGCCCTTCTCATCCATATCTACTCCTTTTCTGTCTCTCATTAGGAAAGAAAAAAAAAAGAAAAGAAAAGAAAAAAAGAAAGAAAGAAAAAAGAAGGCTGTCAAGAGATAACAAAATAAAACAAAATCTAATATGGTAAGATAAAGGAAAACTATCTTATCAAAATTGAACAAGCCAAACCAAAAGACAGTAAGAGCCACAAGAGCAGTTATGAGGTCATTGACCCACTTACATGCTCACACATTCAGGAAATCAGTAACAGTGCTAAACTGAAAGCTATAGGATCTGTTCCAAGAAGCTAGACCTCTGTAAGCCCTGTGTTAACTGCTTCAGTCTCTGCTAGTTCATAGGAGGTTTCCTGAGCTGTTTTAAAGGGCCCTAGGCAGTTCTCTTTTTTATTCTTATTTTGTTAAAGGCTTCGTATTTTGAAATTGTATATAGCAAAACTCAGAAGCGAGCAGAATCGGCCGGTCATAACAAGAAAGATTTCTTTTCAAGCAAGAATTTCAAAACCAAGCAGCCAAAGACAAGAAGACTTCTGAGTCAGAGTTTTGACTGTGAGATGGCAACCCCATCCCTCCCCACACCTCCGACCTCCTGAGGTTGCCTGTTTCCATTCTTTCTGTGGGTGCTCAGCACTTCACTCCTGTTCCAACCCCACAATACTTGTTCATGTTCTCCTTTTCCCCTCTCCCTCCTCTCTCCTACCCAGATCTCTCCTTCACTTGATGCCCTATCTTTCTACTGGAGGTGGGCTCTACAAGTTCCCTTTCCTCACTGTAGGGCATTTCATCTATGGTCCCTCTGTTTGAGTCCTGAGAGTCTTTCACCTCCCAGGTCTCTGGTACATTCTAAACGTTCCCCTCATGTCCTACCTCCCAAGGTTGTCTGTTTCCATTCTTTCTGCAGGCACTCAGGGCTTCAGTCCTGTTACCCAACACAATACCTGATCATGTTCCCCTCTTACCCTCCCTGTCCCCTTTCCTACCCAAGTCCCTTCCTTCTTCCCCCCTCCTGTGATTGCTTTCTTCTTCTCTCCAAATGGGATTTAGGTGTCCTTACTTGGGCCCTTCAGCTTGTTAATCTTTTTTTATTTCTGTGGATTGTATCCTGAGTATTCTGTACCTTTTTTGGGCCAGTATCTACTTATTAGTGAATATATACCATGCATGTCCTTTTGGGTCTGAGTTACCTCACTCAGGATGATATTTTCTAGTTTCATCCATTTGCCTGCAAAACTCATGACATCCTCCTTCTTAATAGCTGAGTAGAATTCCATTGTGTAAATGAACATGTAGCATGGTGGGGCATCTGAATATCCAGGATACAATCCACAAAACTCAAGGTTAACAAGTCTAAGGGCCCAAGTAAGGATGCTTCAATCCCACTGGGGAGGGAGAAGAAAGCAATCACGGGTGGAGGTGGAAGAGGGAGAAAACAGTGAGGGAAAGGAGGCCCTGTGATAGGCCCAAATTATGATTCAGGTCAAGGGGAAGCCCCAAGGCCTGGCATTATTACTGAGGCTATGGTGTGCTCACAAAAAGGGGCCTATTATGACTCTCTCTGAAAGACTCAACAAGAAGCTGAAAGAGTCAGATGAAGATATTTGTACCCAACCAATGGACAGAAGCTGCTGACCTCGTGGTTGAATTAGGGAAAAGCTGAAAGAAGCTGAGGAGGAGCCTATAGGAAGACCAACAGTTTCAGTTAACCTGGACCCCTGAGATCTCTCAGACACTGAACTACCAACCAGGCAGCATACACTAGCTGATATGAGGCCCCCAACACACACAGCAGAGGACTGCCAGGTCTGGACTCAGAGAAGATGCACCTATCTCTCAAGGCCCCAGGGAGTGGGGAGTCTGGTGAGGTGGGGGTTGGAGGGTGGGTACATCCTCATGGAGATAGGGGTGGGGGGTTGGGAGGAGGTATGGAATGTGGAACAGTCAGAGGATGAACCTGGCGGGAGATAATGCCTGAACTGTAAAAAAAAGATTAAATACATATTAAGAAAAATGATTCTGAAAGAAAAAGAAAAAATCCCATGAGAAGATAGAGCTTATTATGATGCTGTGAAGCTGACTTAGCATTGGCGGAGCTCAGAATTAGCACCTAATGTAGGAAAGGTGAGTGGATATGTCGAGAAAACCGAAGGTCACAAAGTTCCACAGAAATATGCACCCATATGTCTGCAGCAATCAAGGTGTGCTTAGTGTTACCTATAAAGCAAATATGAACTTGTTTTAGGAGTGAAGAGCCAGCAAAGATCTGTATTCCTTTGCTTTATTTACTGAGCTAACAGCCACAGTGAATTTAGGCTGACAGGTCTTGCTTTGAGTGGTCTGAAGTTCTTGTATGATAACATTTGGTTTTATTTCTTTACTGACACTGTCAACAAAAGTAGACTCACCCATCTACATGTCACAGCACAGATCTTATAACAAAGGGTCTGGAAATTAGAGCTGTATTTCCTAACCCTTTTGGTATTGCTCATGTTTTGCAGAATTTCTGAAAGATCCAGTCTGAAGTGTTCAGGAAAATGATCAGTGATATAATATTTATAGGACAAACTAAAATTTAATGTTTATTTTAAAATATATAAATTAATATGTTAATGTATAGAGTGTTAATTCATAACCTATGGTAGATTGTCTATCTTGGAAAATTCATTTTCATTATCATAATTCAGAAAATATCATATATTTTTCAATAATTCAGATCCAGAATGAATTTATGATTTCTATAATAGGTTAAAGAGAAACCTTTTTTGGGAAATGGGCTTCATCTACAAAGATCAAACAATCAGCTTTTAGAAAATAACCCTCTTCTAAGACTGCTGCACACATTTTTCCAGTAGAAAATCCACTATGCTATGTGCTGCTGCTGTTCAGCATAGATTCCAGTACAGCAAGCACACCAGTATACATATACTCAACCACTATTGAGTTATAATTGAGAGTCCTAAACTTTTGCAGTATTTACTTTTCTGTGCATCTTGCTTCATGACCTTAATGTAACAATACATTACATATCTCTAGTTACTGGCTATCATTTAAACATGTCATTTTGATTGGCTTTTCAATAGATATTGCTATGTTGTTCTCAACTAGGTGTGACCAAGACCAAGATCATGCTGGCTTCTTATGAGGTTTGGCTTCATATTAAATGGGCCCATCAACATAATGTGCATTGGTCCCCAAACAATCAACAATCATTCATGCTTTACAATGAATGTTTTCTTGATTACATAATTTTAATATGGTTTCGAATAGCTTTCTCATTTTCTTTTAACAGAAGACTCTTTCTGATTATTCTAGTAGAAGGTCTGGCTTGTAGAGAGCTTCTCCTCAATGCAGTACCCATGGAGCTCATCTCTCTTAAAAGCTACGGAACTATGTCTCCTACTGTGATATCTAATGCACCAAAAAGCTTCTTGGGAAATCACCCATTCATTATGCTTGGTAATTACTGTTTTGTGTCTGAATAATTTTAACAAGCCCTGAGACTTTGAATTATAACTCTAGGAGAGTTACAAGAACCTAACTTGGTACAGGTAACACCTCTAAGTCTTCCAGCCTCTACATTTCAGGAAGCCTGTGCGACACTGTACTTTCAATCTTTATTTTCTGCTGGTTAATCAAAATGCTAACTTATAGATCCTTAGCATGAATGCCTCTTTTCCCAAGTGCTGAACATTTAGAAAGGGAAGAAATTGTATTCAGTACTGAACAGAGACATAATCTTTGCTCTTAACAATTTTATCTTAGGGAAGAAAGAATACTACTTAGAGTATCACTGGTTCATTCATTTCATGAATTGAAGGCTTTACTTGCAAATTTTACTTTAACTGGATTTAAAACACTCACATTTCTCCTTTTGTTATAAAAAGGATCCAGTTGCTTTATAAGGGTGTGTATATACTGAAATAAGAAAGACTGTAGTAAGTCATGATGGCAGATACTAAAACTTCAGCACTGTGGGTCACAGGTAGGGGATTGTGAGTTTAAGGTCAACAAGAAGTATATGGCTGGATCATTGTCTCAAGATTTAAAAATGAACAATAACAAAACAAATATACTGATGAGATTGTTCTACTTTATTATATATAGATGCCTGTTTTTTTTTCTTCAAAGAAGCTAAATTCATGAATGTAGGGTAAAATTTGAAATTCAGATTTTAGAAAAGATTCTGTCAATAAGTGTTTTTGAAGTGCCATATACTAACTCTATATTCAGTGTTTGTCTCATGGTCAAGTGGCACATTTAATTTTCTTACATTTTACCATCATATCTGTTATTTTATTTATTTATTTTTGTATAGAAGAGATGTGCTATTAGGTGCATGCAAAAGTCAAAGGACAACTTGAAGCAATTATAGGTCCAGAGGATTAAACTGAAGTCATCAGCCTTGGCTGTAAGTGGCTTTCTTTACAGGCTGAATCATTATGTTGGCCTTTAATTACATTTTATATCAGGAGAAGAAAGCAATGTTATTATTCTGTTCAAAGTTGTGGGCTTTTATGAGTGGACATAATACTCTAATATAGCTTTGGAACAATGAACAGGAGACAGGATACAAGGATGAACCTGTGCACTGAAGAATATCAGCTCATCAATATTGGCCAACAATGGGATATCAGATACCACAGGCATTCAGCAACTTTGGGGTTTCTCTGAAAGCCTGAAAACCACATTTATTGGACAGATTTAAAATAGAATTAAAGCAATTTTCAGAAATTTATTTCAATTAGTAAATCAATCACTAGGATTAGTAGTTAATTAGGATGTGAAACTGTGCAAGATATTCTAATGTATAGCTAGCACCCCCCCCTCTCTCTCTCTCTCTCTCTCTCTCTCTCTCTCTGTGTATGTGTGTGTGTGTGTGTGTGTGTGTGTGTGTGTTCACGCACGCTTACACATGCGCACATTTGCTGGGTTTCTCATTTTCAATTAGTCCCATTAAGGTTACCCAAGATGGTTGGTCTTCTACAGATTTTTTTAACAGTAAATTATTTTATTGATCATTTACTACCCAGAAAGGGGGTATAATGACTAGGCAGAAGAGAAGGAGATATATCTCTCTCTCTCTCTCTCTCTCCCTCTCTCCAACTGAATACTTAAAATACAATTCTTTTGTAAAGTAAATGCTTTATGCAGTAGAGGGACCTGCATATTATTGGATACCTTTATATATACTATGGGAACTTCATAGAGTTTGGGAGTCCATAGAAATAAGGCTCTAGAGACATGTGACATAAAGTCTGGATAGAGAGGTTCCCTGTAGTGATGTCATTAAGGCGTGACAAAAAGATCAAGAGTTCAAAGACAGACTGGAAAATCTATTTGCTTTTCCCTATGATGTCTTCTTCCTTTTAGGTTTCTCTGATGGGTCCAAGGTGCCTTGTGGTCTGAATATACTGGATGTTGATCATCTGTGATCCATTTAATAATCCTTCATAGGAGGTGTGTCTATGTTGCTCATTTTAGTTTAAATGTTTTGTGAACATAACTGATCAGTCACACAAGAAGATAGTACATATAGCCCAGGCAAAGAACAAGAAATAAGTAAGTGTCAAGAAAACTTTCATTTCATACATGCCAATTTCACACTGAACTTTGCTTTGTTCATGAAATACCCATGTCTTTGTGTTCTTGGACCCGTTGAACCTTCCTGACCCTGAACATGGTAGTGACTTTGGTAAAAGTCAAAGACCAAAGAGAGAGAACATCCAGGTTTATAAGTACACAACAAAGCATCTAGCTAGTATGACCAAGCAGAAGCTAGGTATACATCCCAAATTATCTTTCAGATTCCACAAAGCCCCTATTCCCACAATCCATCTGACTGTTACCCATGTCAAGTTCAGTCTCCAAGATACCAATCTCTGTACATTATTTTGTTTCCAACCATCTGAGCAGTGTTAGAATCCACAGGCTCTGAGGACCCCTGATGAGAGACATGTCCCAAGCCTGTTGTTCATTCAAATCCAGAAGTCGTGTTTCCCAATTTACTGCCAGCAATCACAAAGTCTGTACACCTGGTCATAAACACAACACTCATGACACGTACAGCATATATATCTGTAGCAAAGGAGATATTCTTGGGCTGCCTAATTTCCCTGAGTGTATCCATGAGCTCAGGAAAATGTTGGGCAAATCGTTCTATAGAGACTTGAGCCAACTCATCATAGCACTCCAGAGGGGCAGGGTATTGTTCCACATTCATCTTGCACCAGTTGGCTGTGTGCTACATAAGGTCCTTTAGGAAGGGCATGGAGAAGTCATTGTTGTAGAAGTTGAAATTGGTGAGCTGAGAGCATTATCCAAGGGCAGGTAACAGAGTATTGAGCTGGGAGTCTTTCATCCTTCACCCCTGCAATTACAGAGTCTCAAGAGTGTCTGCCACTTTCTTGAGGAGACATCTCAGAGGCATAAGGTCCAAAGTTAGTAACACCTTACCTCTCATCTCCAGATGTTTTTGCTGAAAGAGACTCTGAGAGCAGGAGAAGGAATCCAAGTCTGACTGTGAATTTGGTAGTGAGTGATGGAAAGGGTCTCCAAGGGCATCATCAGTCACCTAGTGAGAGACTAGGGGGTTAGTTCTGGCTAATGGTGTTGTAGAGGTTTGTCAGGGGTGTACACAGTGGTATAAGAAACCAGGTGCCCCATGGTCAGTTTGAAAAAATGATCAAGGACATCAGAGATGATGCTTCTTGTTGAAAACTGCTCAGTCATGCCAATCCCATAGTTCATACACTGGCCTCACTTTCAAGCTGAAAACCAGTTCATCCCATAAGCCCAGAAAGTACACAGAAGAACTTCCATCCCAAAAAAGTCCTGACAGGATCTCTATATTTGCTGTGGGCTCACTGAATCTGCATTCTATCATTCCCTCTGCAGTCATGCTTGTTCTCATTTACAGCCCAAGTTGTACCCCTTATCCCAGGAATTCAGCGATACTTGGGCTCAAAATATTTCATGGTGGGAATTGGGGAAAGATAGAAAGCTGTTCTTACATATCTGAGCACATCCTTATGTTCACACTGTGCTAGTGAGTCCCTACTACACACTCCCCTTCCTGTTCCCTTTCCATTTGATTGGGTGGGCAGGATTCCAGAAAGAATTACGACCCATCTTTACTATATCTGACCTCCTTTTTACACCAAATTACTTCTTAACTTCACGAGTGCTCATTTGAGACACCGATTTAACTTGTAAAATTTACCTTGTATAACTCAGTATACATGGAAAGAAGACATAACTTCTTATGAGTCTCTAAATGTTTGATCCTAGTGACTGGCTGGTATCATGCACCACTAATCCTTAATATTAGAGAAACAGATTTGCTTTAGTAGCTGACCCAGCCCTCCATTCTTGCTGATTCATTTGGTCTCTGAGAAAATGGACATGATTCATGAAGAGATGCTGTAGATCGTTCAATTGGGAGAACTGAGAAATAAACTTGTGGATGCACTTGGCTTCTGTGACTCTTGTTCTATTGGAAAAATGGAAGATGATCTTCTGGAGGGGTGCTAGGGAGACTTTGTCAACATTTATCATTTGCCCAAAGTAGAGAGCAAAATGTGCCAGCTGTGACAGAGTCCACTCGGTATACTGTTCTAATGCTGTGATGTGCCCTGGATCAAAAATACTTAAGATCTCTCTGATAACTTGGACTGAAAGAGCCCAGATCTTCATCTTTGTACAGCAGAAATGTAGTGGTCCTTTTCGCTGTTGGGCCCACTTCTAGAAGCTTGCTTGTGCTTCATGAAGACAGGACCTGATGCACAGGTCAACTATGACCTTCAGATGCTGCCTCAGGGCATATCTGGGAAGGACCTTCACTACTGGCTTCTAGTCAAAGGTCTCTGTTGAACAGCCACTCTCCTCTGCACCAGCTCATATGTTCTAAAAGGTGTGGTGCACCTTTCTCAGGTTGAGAACATGTAGTTTTACCCTCCTGAGGTGAAACTGTCTTGTCAGTCATATGTCTACTCCATCTAGCATAGTCTGGAAGTTTTCCAGGTCATATGTCTACATCAATGCCCCCACAGGGAGACAGAAGAAAGACCAGGTTGCCACCACTGCATTCATGAGCTTGGCATGTCTGCCAGTGCAGGCCTCCTTGAGCAGTGCTGGGAAGATCCCAGTGGGCAGCTCATCTAAAAGGACATGGCCAAATCCTTATCTCTCAGCAGAGTCTGACTTGCCAGCTTCTGGAGTATTGGTGGGGTCTGGACACTCATTCTCTAAGGTTTCCCACCAGAAGGCTCAGTCTGTAGTCCAACTTCCCAACATGGTCAGCAGCAGCTGTGAATGAAAAGTCCAAGAATCTAGCAGTTGCTCAGTCCCATAAGGTAAGAAGGTGAAGAAGAGAGCCCCTCTACACATTTTTAACTGCTAGAATTATGGAATTTAAAAGCAAATACAGTATCTACTGAATCTTAATTATCATCTTAACAATATTCTAAGATGATGTGAATAAATACTAAATTTTGAACTTTCCTTTAAATATACAATTCCAGTTGGCTTAAATAAAAGCAAATTGTAAAAGTACTAATAACACAGAAGTTAATAGTAAGTATTCTCATGTATTATATCCATTAACACAATCAATATTACATGTAAAGCTGTTTGAAAAGTAAATCATGAGTGATCGGACCACTCACCCACCTCAAAAATATTAATCCAGAATTCTTCCTGTCAAAAGGAAATGCAGAGACAAAGAGTGGAGCAGAAACTTAAGGAAAAGCCACTTAGAAATCTATCCCATCAACTAACACCAAATCCAGACACTATTGCTGATGCCAAGAAGTACTTACTGACAGTAGCCCAGTATAGCTGTCCCCTGGGAGACTCTGCCAGAGCTGGACCAATACAGATGCAGAAATATACAGCCGAACATTGGACTGAGCTCGGAAAACTCAATGGGGAAGTGAGGGAAAGGACTGCAGGAGATGAAGGGGTTTGTAACCTCATATAAAGAACAACAATATCAACCAATCAGAACCCCCCAAACTCCCAGGGACTAAACCACCAACCAAAGAATAAATAGGGGGCACTCATGGCTCAAGCTGGATATGTAGTAGAGGATTGCCTTATCTGGCATCACTGGGAGGGTAAGCCCCTAGGTCCTGTGGAGGTTTGATGACCCAGGATAGGGCAACACTAGATGACTGAGGTAGAAGTGGGTGGGCAGGTGGGGTAACACCCTCATAGAGGCAGGGGCAGTGAGGAGAGGATAGGGAGCTTGTGGAGGAGAAGTGGGTAGAGGGATAACATTTGAAATGTAAATAAATAAAATAACTAATAAAAAATGAAAAAAAAAATAAAGATCCATGGAGACCTAGTCTGTTTTAGCAAGTAATTGTGATATTATGAACAAGTGAACTGAATTCATGTATTGATTTAGAATAAATTCATTCTTAGAAATCTGGTTGTTTCTTTATTATTTAGTTTATTTTTTTAATTGTTATTCTGTGCTAGCAGTTAAAGTAATGACATTCAAGGAAAGACTTGGTTTGTGACTCAGTTGTTGAAGTACTTCATCAGCATTCACAAAATATTGAGTTTGCACAGCCTTAAATTAAACAGGGCATAGTTATCACACCAGTAATCTCAACCCTTGGGAAATAGAGGCCATAAGGTCCAGTGTTCAAAGTCATCTTCAGCTCTGTAGTAGAGTAGTTCAAGACTAGTCTAGCTTATATGATTATCTGTCTGTCTCTCTGTCTGTCTCTCTGTCTCTCTCTCTCTCTCTCTCTGTAAACTCAGAGCATTGTCATACATATAAATTATATATTGATAATGGTCAATTTCTAATACAATCTCTTTTTAACACTTTGAAATGGAAATAAATATGACTTGTAGGAGCCAGCATGTAGTCGCTCACAATGTAATTCCAGCACTTGAGTGACAAAGAAAAGATTTTACTTTCAACATAGATTAGACAGAAAGCTTGAAACAACCCAAAACTACACAGCAAATAATGTTTCAAACAAATGGACAAATAAACAAACCAAACAGTTACTCAAGCAAATACTATAGTCTTAACTGGAGAATGTGATCACACATTGGAGATAGATGAGATACTGTCAAATTCTTTGTATTATAGAAAAGAGATGTGATAATTCATAAAATACACAAGTGAACCTATCATTTTATGTAAGTTTCTTTAGTGGTCAAGGTCCAAGAAAATTTATAGGAATCACAATAAAGCTCAATAAATTAGTTTGATAAGGATAGGCATATTCACGAGATTAATTCTTCCAATAAATGAACATAAAATTTCTAACTTCTGGTGTCTTTCTTTCTTTGTGTCTGAAACTTTTCATCATAGAAGTGATTTATTTCACTAGTTAGGTTCACTTCCTGGATTGTTTTATTTAAGCGTATGTGTGTGTATGTGCATTCATTCATGAGTGTGTGTGTGCGCGTGTGCGTGTGTGTTGTGTGTGAGTGTATATTATATGTCATATATATCACACACACAAAAGAATTATTTCATGACAAGAACATTATTGGCATACATAATTCAATTAGAACAATGTTGAAAGGAAGCAGTCAGAAAGGACTTCATGTTGTAAAACTCCACAGAAAGAGATGCCCGTGGAAGTGTAATTTCTGCAAATACAGCATAGATTAATGGCTGTTGGTGGCTGAGAGAAAGTTAGGTAAAAGATGATGATAGATTCCAGGTACATCTTCCTTTGTAAAGTGATGGAATAATTAAAACTTACTGTTGTGGTGGGTGCTAATGTCTGGGAATATACTAAAAGCTCCTTAATCTTGAAGTGCAAATGGGTGAGTTGTGTGGTATTTCCATTATATATTGAGATGTTTTTAAACATTTACTCAAGAATACTGTCAAGGTAAAATTTAAGGGAATTAATGAAATGAATAAGTAAAATTTGTCCCCAAGTTCTTGAACAAAGATTCACCTTGACAAAATGAGAAAACGCAAAGCCTTATCAGTTCAAATAGAAAGCAATACAGAATAACAAACACATAGCCAGCATTGCTTAGTGAAAGAGTTGTCTAGACAAGAAATGGAAAACTATGTAAAAAAAATGTTTCTGTGAGGAGAAATGTAGCAGGTGATATATTCATACTACATTTTCTTTTAAATTTTGTATTTGCTTATATTCCTTACTTTTGGAGGGGGGGTTGAGATTTTCATAGCTGCATACAACATGTTCTGATCAATCACTTCGATGATCTTTACACAACTTCCCACCAAAGCTTTCTCATTCAAGTTTCATGATATGTTTTGTTTAAAACCCTCAATTCATTTAGTGTTCTTATGTGCATAAAGACAGAGTTTTTTACGGAGCATGAGTGGCAACTCAAAGAATACTTTGAAAAAAACTGACTACCCCTTTTCTAATAGACATTCATTGCCAATAACTACACAACTAGGAATGACTTTCTCCCCTACCTATGCAGGGTTTTTATCTGGCTTGGTCTTTTGCAGGTTCTGTGTATGCATTCTATTTGTACTCTATTTACAGTATAAGCTTTAGGATTTAGACAATAATTTAGTTTGCTTTCTGCTCTATGATTAAACATTCTATTTAAAGACAATGTGTAAATTTGGAGGGGGGGGTAGATGTATTCTATATTCCAGGCAATATTCCTTCACTCAGGGAAGCCAGCTCAGGATTTCAATCAGGAACTTGAAGCAAACCATGAAGGAAATTGCTGTCTCACTTGCTAGCTCATATTTAGCTAACTTTCTTATCCAATCTTTGATCACAGGAAAATTGTGCTTCACACAGTGGGATTGACCCTCCTACATAAATTAACAATGAAGAAAACTATTTGTTGACTTACACAGAGACCAACCAAATAAAGTAAATTACTGAAGACCCACATCTCAGCTTTAAAGTTGACAGTTAATTCTAACAGGGACAGGCACAATACAATATTCATTGTGTTTAGTACAGTCAGCTATAGAAAATAGAAAATTGTATCATTGAGAATAAAGTTTGTCTATAAAGAAATCTGTACCCAAAGGCATCACCTATTTACTACATTGGTAATACTTCCTGAGAGGATTCCCAACTCCCTAAGTTCTTGACATCATCGAGAATTGTATGAGTGACAAGAATGTTATAACATAGAATTATTTTTTGCTTTCAAAGTTGTAGTCTGTAGATCGTAACCTAAGGACCTTCTGGAAATGAAAATGAACTAGGCTGAGGGGAAAAATTCATTAGGCAGTACTGTGGGCTAATCTCTGAGCTTCTGACAATTTGGTCCTTCTTATCACACTCTATTTAGTGTCCACCACATGCATCTCATCAAACATGGACGAACCTGTGCTGTTCTTGGATTTGTTTCTTATGTGTGCTTCTACACAATTTCCATAGAAGGTAAATAGTGAAGAATAGCATTAACAACTATTCCAGAAGAATGAGAATGTACTACACTTACAGAAATAGAAGCTAATGTGTTTCTTAATGCTGTCCTTTAGCATTGTGGCCCTTCCAGAGGTGCTCTATTCACATGCACCTATGAAAGGTGCTCTTTAAGGATAGTACACTTCACATAGCCTATGACAGTCCTTCAAATGAAATAGTACACTCACTAAGTATCCATCAAACACTTTTGGTGTTAAGGACTAGAGAATCTCTCTTGTTATTTTATGCACACAGTGACTATCCTTTACTGTTATGATAAAATAAATTGGGTAGGTTACCTTGTAAAATAAAAAGGTTTATTTTGATTCCAGTTATGGAGGTTCACAGGGATCAGAGGTACTTGCTTCAGATATGATCTGTTGAAGGCATCATGTGGATAGTGCCACAGAAATGGAAGGGTCATAAGCAAAAAGGGCAGGTGAAACTTGAACAGGAAGCCACAGATATCAAGAAATGGCTAACTTGCTTCTTTCTATCAGAACTCTTGAGAAAGCTATCCCAGGGTCCCATGAGGAATTCCTGAATTCCTTTGAGGGCACACTCCTAATGTACTAATGATCTCTTGAGGGTGGTCTCCAAACAATAAATTATACACTATCAGTACAAAACACAGAGTAAGACATAAAGAAAGGGAAGGAGAACAGAAAATGGAGAAGAGGGAAGGAGACAGAGAGGGAGAGCACAATAGTGTTCAAAATTAAGGACAGCTATATATGAAGACTTAGAAGGTAAAATTACAGGAGTCTATATGAAATGAACATCAGTATTAAAATATAAATTATAGTCTACCATCACAATATCCATAGAAGATAAATAGTAAACATTAACAACTATTCTGGAAGAATAAAAATACACCACACATACTAAAATAGAAACTTGTTATTGTTTCTTAAGAACATTCAAATGAATAATGTTCATTTTTTCCTATAATGAAAGAAAATACACTTCTGTGAACAGCCCATATAAAATTTCTGTGAACTTCAAAAATAATTACACCTTCTCTATCTAAATGGCAAAAATAAAATTGGAGTGAAGTTGCTGGTCTGGTGTCACATGGAGCATAACAGAAAAAAATCGGTGGTCTCTTAAAAAGAAAAAGAAGGGATTACTATGACTCACCATGTCTAGTTTGTCCACACAAATTATTGTATATGGAGTGCCTGAAGCTGGGTTGTCCCTAACAGACAGGGTGCACTTGGTGTAAATGATGAACATTTATCCTTGCAATGGAATGATTTAGTGCAAAGGAAATGTGCATTCCACAAAAGGGATGGTTGTTAAAATCACCAATGCTAAACAAAAAGAAGCAACTATACAAGACTGTTCCACACAGAATACTATTCCTATTGATGTTCACAGCAGAATTCCAGAGAGGCTCAGTACTACCGAACAAAAAATATGTAGAAATGTGTTTCTGGGTCACAGGATACATGTATTTATAAACATGTAAGAGTTGTACAGATTATAAGAGTCAGTTACAAGTACAAATGAATAACGCATGCATATCACATTAAGGAGAGGCCCAGGGAACTGTGTCCCTCATGTCTTGAGGCAGCAGCATTTGTGTGGGTTCCCACAATCCTCTCTCAGGCTCGTGCTCATAACCAACGGTCCTGCACGTGGCAGGTCCTTGGTTGCTGGAAGCTGTGAACATGGGCAGCTCCTTGGGCTCACCCCAGAGATCACTGTCTGCCCCCAGGCACCCAAGGTCTAGTTCTTAGCCTAAGTGGGTTCCGCAAAGCCCTGGACCCAAGGTTCCAACCCACCTCCACAGGCCCCAGAGAGTGGTAGGAACCTGGAGGTGCTCTGCCATCAGACCTCCCACAGATGCCACCCTGTGTCTGGATCTCTCCAGTGCTTGGGATACCTATATGAAATGATGGCTTTGGAGTGTATGAAACCCTGGGTGGACCTGCAGCCCAATGACAGTCAAGATTGCCCATCCTGAAGGCAGAAGCCGTCCCCTAATCTCTACAGAAGAGGAAGCATGCATTGCAGAGTATCCTGAGGAGCTCCCAGACGCCTGTGCCAAGGAGGCAGTGCTGCGGGCTCTCAACCAGTGCAAAAGGGGGACTAGACGATTTGATGGGCCTCTGTGGTTCGAAGTCCCAGAGGTGAAAAACAGAAGACAGAACCCAGAACCCAAGCCTTCTTCAGCCTTTAAACCCTGGGTAAAAAACGGAGTGGTTGCTTCCTTCGTTCCCAAGCCTGGGCCTCTGAACCGAAGCTCCAAGAGCTTCAATATCTATAAGAAGGAAAGTGACTTCCAGCCCTGTATCCATACAGTCATGCGTGCTGTGTCAGAGCCTCACATGGAAAGCTCACAGAAGACGCAGGCCTTCTGTGACCCCTGTCTACCCCCTGGACTCAAGACGGGAGCCTGCAGCATCTCCTTGGTGGGTTAGAATTTACATTCTTGTCTGAGTTCTGCCATCCCCTTTGGAGACTCCAGTGGACTTTCACTCTCTGGCTCTAGATTCTAGACCAGTTTAGAATGCAGTACTTCTTCAGCTCCCTATATCTTGGTCTGTCAAGCCCGAGCTAATCTCTTCTACTTATCAGAATACTCTGCCTTTAAGCCCAAACCAACATCTTGGAATTTATCACTCCTTCATATATGCCCAGTTTGTATAGTGAAACATTTACTTATTAAAACAATATTATCAATGAGAAGTGTTTTTCATGCAAAAATTTTCCAGCAGAAGAAAAGCTAATCCCAAACCCTTTCACAGTAAACGTCTTTATTTACTTGTGATCCTAATCTTTAGCTCAGTTTAGTTAGAAAGTAGGGAGAGAAAATTGAACCTCGAACCATAGTGAAAAGTGTGGGTTGTAATCTAAGAAACAATCATTAAATAAAAAGTCCAGGATCTGGTTCATATTTTTAAAAAGGTGATTCTGTTGTATTGTGGGTTACCTGGAAGCAGCAACTGAAGCAGAAGCAACAGAAGTTCAATGGAGTGTGTCAACCAAGAACTGAGAGTTGCTGGGTTGAGTGGAGAACCGTGCAAGGGCACACCTGTGTGCAGGAGGCAGATGAGTTGTTGCAGGTGTACTTACTGGTATCACTGGGAAAGTGGAGGATTGCATAGTTGGCTTATTTTTCATGATACTGATGTGGATGCTGTGCCGCTTACTGACAGAAAAATACCAGCAGGAGAAAACATATTTGAAGTAACAGACTTTTCAGTCATGTTTCCTAGAATGATGATACTCTTTATCTGGCAGATTTTTCAATTGTACAACTGAATAAACAAGTCTGGAACTCATAGCTAGTTTGAAGCCACGGAATTACTTCAGGATCCATGACCATAGAAATTCGTGTATAACATAGAATTAAGGACAAATAAACTTGAAAGATGAATGGTTCAATGTGTACAGGGAATGGATGAGGCAAGGAGTCTGAGGTGCTCTAATATTATGGAACCAACAGAAGGAAGGGAAGGAAAGCCTGGGAACAAACAGCCACTGGAGTGAAAGGGGATCCAGCATCAGTGGGCACTGAAGAGCATCCCAAAACTTAGATTTAGATGGTAGGTTTTCTAAATCACTTCTTTTTTAGAAAAATGTTTTATGCAAATAGGCCAGAGTCCTCAGCACAAAGGCAAAATTCCTTCTTAAACAACTCTCATTCTCTAGGCCTTTTCATGAAAAAGGATAGCCACTTCCTTGTACCCATTCAGCTCAAACACATAGAAATAAGACTTTAGAAAATATTCTGAATGATACTTTACAACACAATTAGGATTAAATCTTCTAAAGGAATAATGTTAACTTTGATCATAGAATCAAAGCTGGGTGATAAAAATAATCTTAACAATTATATCAAAAAGACAAAGTTAAGTGTTAGGTCATGGAGGAAACGGAAGCTCTTGAACACTGTAGGTGGTAAGAGAAAATTAGTAGATCCATTTTTATAAAGTACAGAATTCCACAAAGAATTATTAACAGAACCATATAACCCCACAGTAGGTAAATATCTAAAGAAGTAAATCATTATGTCAAATAAATTTGAACAACCTCACCTTCATTTTAGCATTATTCATACACACAAAAAGATATGGATCCAACCTCAGCATCCACTGATCAATGGAGACTATGTGGTGTATAGACAAAACAGAACACTATTCAGGAACAAAAGTGGAAGAAATCCTGTCACTTGCAAAAGTATAGATAAAAGTGGCTTATGCCATGTAAGTCATATGCAGAAAAAACGCCAATAATGTATATAGAGGTTAAAATCATGTATTCATGGAAGTATAAATTACAGTGAAACCATAGTAGCAACAGAAACAACATTGTTAGGGAATATGCGGCAAAGATACACAGTTGGATAAAAGGCCTTCAGTAGAACTAATGTGTACTGCGATAAGTCCAGTTCATAATGATTTATTACAGAACTGAAAAATTAAGAGGTGGTTTTGTTATATGTTAGATATTTATCAAAGCATACTAAGGATGTGAGGAAAGGCATTTGCTGACTTAGCTATTTTACAATGCATCACATTTCAAAATATATCTTTTGGGTAAGTACAGGTATATGCAATTTTTTAAATATAAAACGCATACAGATAATATGAAATATTAGACAAAAATCCTGGGCGTGGATTTACATTAAAGGTCATATGCATTATGACCCAAATAAGGAAAAAATGATGTTGACATTGTGTATCAACTCAGATAGTGAGAGAAGAGATGTAACACAGGATGGCACCGATAATTAGAATCAGCACAAATCATCTAACATTTTCTCTTCAATGTAATGTAAGGGTTTTTGTTGCTGTTGTTGTTGTTGAAAGAGCAAATAATAGTAGTCATAGCTTGGAAGGACAAGCTGGACCAATGAAATATGCACTATGGTATCTAACCATGAGAACCATGGTTTGGGGGTGACATGCTAAGGGGGTAACAGAGCTGTGCTTCATGTGAGGACACATATTTCAAAGCTGCGGGAGAGTGAGGCCTGTGGAAAATTTTCTAGCAATATATGAGTTTCAGTGGCATTCTGTTAGATTCACAGGACATTGGGCAGAGTGAAATAACCGGATTGCCTTTGCAGCTTGGATGGGAGTCTTCACTCCATCATTTACTCAGTGTCTCAAGGCTTATTAGTCAAATTAAAGGTCAGACAGTTTATCTGGATGCTTTAAGATCTAAGCGAGATAGCTACTGAACGAATAAATTAAAGGAGGGCAATATCTAGCCATTTAGTACAATATGTCTACAGTTGGACTGAAAAATCTGTAGATTCAGTCATGACAGATTAACAATTAAAATTATACCTGAACTGAGCATGAACAGATAATTTTTCATTTTCCCTAGATATATATAGCCTAACAATGATTTGATGTTAAATTCACATTGTGTGAGTGTGAATATTGCCTGTCAATTGGCAGGACCTAGAATCACCTAAGGGACAAACTTCTGGGCATATATGTGAGGAAGACCATAAAATGGATTAAGTGAGGTAGGAAGACTGAAAAAAAAAAATTAGCTGTGCCTCAGTGCTCAATCCTGTTTGCTCCCTAAAAGTACATACAAAGTGACCAGAGAGTTCACATTCCAGTTGCCTTTACTTCCCTGACAAACAAACCCTTTAGTTGCATTTGTCAGGTGTTTTTCACAATGTAAAAGAATTAACTATTTAAAAAAAAATTTAAAGACTTTAAAATTAAAGTTAGCACATAAAATAAAAGGATGGTCTAGTCCTGCAGCCAGTCTCAGCATCTTCATACTGCCAGAGTTCTTATGCCTGCTCTGATACTGGGTTCCAGGGATATGATAATGGAAACTCTCAAATCAAGAGAACTAGTGGATTATGGGAAGTTAGAGGAAGAAGATTTGGTGCTGATTGACAAATTGGATTATAAAGCAAGAACATATTTTTTTTGCCTGTGAACTACAAAAGTGTTGGAAAATGCTGTTCTGTAAATAATTTGAAAAATAAATTTGATAAGATAATTAGAAAGTAACTAGAAAAAATAAAGACATGAATGGAAATGGGGAAGTGAGCAGGACCAATATAGTTTTGGAGGATGAGGAATATTTAAATGGCTCAGTTTGTTAGGGTAAGAAAGGATATGTGGACCAGTTTAATAAAATGCATAGCCTCTGTCCAGCATGCTTGATTTAGGTCACTGGGTGGCATTTTTCATTCAAATCACTTCTCTAAATGAAAAACTGTACGCACACTCTTAAGAAAGTGTAATACGCACTGTAAACTAGGTACTGGCTTAATTTCATAGGCACCGTATGATTCTCCTTGTCTCTTTAGGGTATGTGAGTAATCTGAATCTCTCATGGGACTTTGTATAGAATTAGTCATTCTAATTCAATATCCACAGTGGTATGATATACATTGCAAAGCTGGGATGAGCCTATCCAAGAAAGAGCACATATCAAGGAACATACACTAACTAAACACATAGAGTAGGATATAAAAAAGTATATCTCTTATTCTCATTCAGTTAACAAGTCATCTATTACTAATTTGAATGGTTCTCAGATACATCCTCTATGATTCTTAATAAATGTATAGTTACTGATGCATTAATGCAGACATTCTGTTTCTCATTTCTGTAGTATCTGATCAGGTTCCTTTAAAAAAGGATCTTGTATTTTGGGAAATATTATTTCAGGAGCTAACCAAAATTTTACCAGGAGTTAACAGGATTGTTTATTCTCACCAGGGAAGTGTTGGACAGGCTAGTTCTTTGTTTTGTTTTATTTTGGCAGCATTAGATGGGAGGGGTCTGTGCATAGATGGTAGCATGACCTTCTTCATTTATGAGAAGTTAAAGGTCCGCCTAACATTATGGTGCATTTGTATGCCTGGGCTTACACATCTTCTGGAGTCTGAGCCTTTATAACAGGCTTAATGCCTCTTGTCAGAAAACCTAGTAATAGCATGCTTAATGAGCTGAAAAGAGAATTTCCTAGATTCCTCAAATAAAATAAACTGTAGGACTAAGTAGTATATGGATTTTCTTTTCAAAGAAGAGTCAAAAAGGAATAAGTAGATGATTAAGGGAGTATAGATGCATAGGCCACTAACATGGAGTGGTAGATTTAAAAAACTGGGGTGGGTGGGTAAAGATAGTAGAGTACATATCAGAAAGAATTAACACAAGAACACACACTTACAGAAGTGAACAAAAGTCTACCTCTCCCCTTAGTATAAAGTTCACTAGCTATAATTGTGATAAGAATTGTGCTTTGTAAGACTATTAATTGTTTGTCCCTGTGGAGGATAGGTTGATTTGTCCTTTAGCAGTACAACATGTACTTAGTATGTAAAAGGTTCTCAGTTCAATCCCTAGCATATACCAAAGGGTCAAGTTAAGTTTTAAATCAAGTTAAGAATTTTCCAGATAAAATGTATTAAAGAATTATTTGCTTAAATCCATAGATGTGTTACTTCTACTTTGAAAACAAACCTGGCCATTGTTGCAGGGATTCTCATATATGATCTTCTTACTCAGAATTCACTGCTTACTCAGGTCAGTCAGTGACTCAGGTTCACGACCGTGGGCCCTATACCACAATGGACTGTGTTCTTCTAATGGGGTGCCAGGAGAATTTCAACCTGTATCATCTGTTATATGATCCTGAAGTCAGTCAGGTACAAACTATAGTCTGAATGCTCATGTTTCTAGGTACCAGGCTCATTCTTTCATCACAAAGCCAGCCCGAAAATCACAGAAAATCTTGACTGCACATGAAAATACCAAATGAAGAAGCACCACCCAGATTTGTAAAAAAAAAAAATCCATCTTCTGTTATTTCTTCATTGATGTGAAAATTTTCATCACTAATTGCATCTGTGTATTTAAGAAGATTTGGATACAGAAGAACACAACAGAGTTTTAATGTTTCTTCCTATGCACAAAGGTTTTCTGATTTCACAGTCTCTTGTGGTTCTTCTCTATAACACTTTCCTGTGGTTGCATGTTTTTCTTTGTACTTCCCAACAGCCCTTTAGAAGATGGAGTCACATGGCATGAAAAGAGATAAGAATTCAATTTTCCCTAAAACTTTCTTTCAACAGAGAGGGTAGAAGCACTGTTTGATTCTACATAAAACTAGAGAATAGAAATAAAAGAAATATATTTCCAGTTGCATTCCTAGCAAACTATGAGAAGGAAAGAAGTAGCTGATACCATTTTAACACAGAGATAGAGACAAACCGTAGAGGTGAATTGACATTCTAGTGATGGGTAGATGGCTGAGGTGGCACCACACTTACTAGGGAACCAAAAGGGTCTGAGTTCTGGACCCCAGAACCCACATAGACTTCATGCACAGCCTCACATACCTGTAATCCCAAAATTGGAAAAAAAGAAGAAGACCTCTAGAGCATCCTGATCAGCAAGGCTCACTAAATGACAAGGTCCAAGTTCACTGACTCTGCCCCCCAAAATAAGGCAGAGAACAATTGAGGAAGCCATTTAAAGACCACCTTGGCCTCCATATCGTACCCACCATGTGTATACATGTGCACATAGAAAAACCCACATATACACAAACATACTAACAAAATAAACATATTTGCAAATGCAAAGAAATAGTTCAGATATCTAGATTCAAGGTCAACTGAAAAATTAAAACTTGGTAAAGGAAAAATAAATGCTGTTATTCATGGAAGATACAAAAATAAAATTACTATATTAACTATTAATATGGAAGACCTGCTGTGTAGTTCTTCATGCTCAGACTAAAAGATGCTAGTTTAATTCCAAATTCTGTAACTTAGTCATAAAAAAGTTATACCATGCTGATTTTACATAAAAAAAAAATTAATTAAAATTTTGTTTTCTGTTTAAAACTGAGAAATGGATGAATGCATAGTCAACATTCCAGCCTTGTTCACGTTTCCTCCTAGATTCAATGCAAGTTTTAATATGAGCCCTCGTCAAATATTTTTGATTACATTATACTAAGATATTATGTATAGAATAAACACTCCCATTTCAAAAGAGAGAAATTGGGGTCAAAGCAAAACTGTAGTCAATCAAGGCAAACATGACATACTGTATAAACATGTGGCATTCTAAACATATTCTGACATACATGTGCCAGAACCCATGTCTTGCCCTTTACAGTTTACAAAGCCTCTTTCCTAGGTAAGTTCTGTTCACTGTGTGTAGCTTTTTTCAGTTTCATACTTCTATTCTTTCACTCCCAAGAGTTGCCAGTGTAGTTTTACCCCACACTCAAATCTTCATGAATGACAGTCTCATGAATAGGCTTTAGGGGTCAAGAACCTGTCTTATATTCCCTGGCCTATCTGACTTTTCTTTGGTGTCCGAGAGTGGAAGCCTCTACACCTTCATATTTCTTATATTCTGCATTCTGGTAAACTATAAAGCAAAGTTCATATAGCTTATGCCTAAGCTTATGCTTAGGCCTATGCCACTGCAAAATTAGGCAGTGGTTGTTCCTCATTGGACCATGGCTGCAGTAGTCTCTGAATACCTCAATAGAAGTAGATGATATGAAACATTTCTTTAGATGAACATATCAAGCAAGAGGCCCTCTCCCTTAAATAAACAAATACTTTCTAACCTTCAGACTTGTTACTACAACAGCAAATAAGTTTCCTTTCTGTTCCAAGCTCTTCAACTATTGCTCCTTTAATTTTGTATCTTAATTCTCAATATATGCTTGGCTAAACATAGAGTAATAAGCATGTTGCAACTTGAACATTATATGGTTTCCGATTGTCTCAACAAGATTAAGTAGTCAATCATCTTTAAATTCACATTTCTTCAAAATCTTAGCACAGGGACAATTTGTTGACAAGCTCTGTGCCACATGTAATGATCTTTGGTTCAACTCCAAGTAGAGATTGTGTTTCCATCTCTTATCTCTCCAGCATCAAACATCTGCTTTATCTGCCTTGCTATAGTCACTCTGCTCCCAGCTCCCTCTGGAATACATTACTAATCTTTGCTTATCATTCTCTAGAATTTCTTTGCATTTATTCTTAAAATATTTCCAACTTCCCCTTCCAAACCATTTCCAAATGCCTAAAAACCCTGTGGGCAGCTTTACTTATGACAATAACCTCACTTTTCTGGTACCGATCTTCATTGATAATGCCACTCTTTGTCAGCACAACAGAAGTATCTAACAACATAACAGGATGAACGCTTTCTTTGTTTCATAGTTTTAGTATATGGTCAATCTGGTCTGGATATTTTTTTTTACCCTGTTACATTAGTTTATTATGGTGGGTAAATAATGAGGAAAAGAGCTTCTCACTTTGTGGAAACCATAAAGTAAGATACAGGTACCCAAGGACACCTGTCAGATATCCAGTTTACTCAAAGAAAGTCCCACCTCCTAACATGCATAGAATGCCCCAAAATATTGCTACTAATAGGGGATCAGGCCTTCATTGTATAATAGAGTTTATAGAACACACAGAAACAAGCACACATGAATATTATGCAAACTGAAAGAAGCTCCCAGTCTTTTCCCAAAGGCTATGTGGTTAATGGTCTAGTCTGTGAAAGAACTTCAGAGAAAGCTAAACCTATGGAGATAGAGGTCTCTTACCATCTAGTTTGAACTTGTTGGAAGGAATAAAATCATATTGCAAAGCATCAGAAGAAATATGCTGAGGCAATGCAAAAATTTATTCTTAATTATATCTACAGAGGCTAATCCCTTTATAATAGGTAATAGATATATATACTTAAAATAATTGTGTGGCCCAAGAGCTGAACACTGTCTGACATTACCCTATCTTTTCTGTCCTTTCCCAGACAAACCTGTATACCACAACACAAAGTCCCACCATCATGCCTGGTCCCAGGGGTATATCTGATGTGTGACAAGGCCTCTCCTTTACCATCACATCTTGTACCAGTACACAAGGTCCAAACTTGCCCTTACCTTCCCAGAGAACTCTATATCTAAGGAGCAGGACCCTGCTTTAGTAATTCTGTCAGAGGAACAAGTCTGGCACACACACTACAAAACATTCCTTTTCTGCTCAGTTGACTCAGATTTAGTTCTGCCACTATATGGGAAAAGGATCTACTATCCCGAACCTAGATTCAAGGAGAATCTAATATCCATGGAGCAAGTGTGTGCACAAGTATAAGAATCAGCATCAACACAATCACTACGGCAAAACTCATCACAGGCACTATGGGAGTTTATCCTGAATTATTGAAGAAAAGAAAAATTGCAGAGCATTCCCAAAACCTATAGTTAAGTTCATTCAGCCCTACTAACCTCTCACTTAGTAGGTGTCAGCATGGATAGCATGTTCTATGTCATCAAAAGCTGGTAACTAATAACCCTATAATTCCTTCTTTATTAACTCCCCCTTTTTTTTCTTCAACGTGAAAACATGAAAATGTATAATAGAAATATAGAAACAATGTTCAACATCATAAGCCATCACAGAAATACAACTAAAACTAAATTGAGGTTCCATTTCACATCTGTCATAATTATAGCTATTATGTAAACTTACATGACTGATAAGAAGGTTTGGTGAGCTAAGATTCCCCTACATACACACTACACACACACACACACACACACACACACACACACACACACACACAGGCACACACACAAATACTCACACACCACATACACAAATTTGCATACACACATACATACTCACTAAATAAAATAAATATTAATGCTAAATAAATATTAAGAAATTTACAAAAGATGGAGCAAGAGAGGTGGCTCAAAAGGAAAGAGCACTTGCTTTTCTTCCAGAGAACCTGAGTTTAAACTCAATGCCACGTTGGGTTCTTCTTACACTTTGACCAATGGTTATCTTCAATAAGCAAGACTTACCTTACAGTTATGGTGAGCAACAAGAATAGTGGCAGTATTCTGTGTGGTTTTACTGGTCTGTGGCATGGCTTTGATCAGCAACTCAGAGGGGAAATAAAAATGACTAAAGCATTTTTTAAATATCAACAGTCTTACCCATCAGGAAAAACACAGATTAAAAATATATTGAAGGATCATCTTACCTCAGCCATGATGGTTGAAATCAAAAAGACAAATGACAGTAAATGCTATACAAAATTCAATTCAAAATGAATCAAAGACATTACCCTAAAATCCAATATAGGAAAAATGCCAATATAGGCAAAACTTAGGGAATAGATTTAGAGTTATATAAACAGGCAAAAGTTCTCTGATACAAATTCTAGTACCAAAGGAAATAATCTCCCAAATCAACAAATGACACTGCATAAAATTAAACTGTTTCTGCACCGCAAGGAAAAATACCAGCAGAACGAACAAACAGAATGAGAGGGAATCTTGGATAGGAATACCTCACACAGGGAGGTGATATTTAGATTATGTAATGAGCTGAAATCTGAAGACATTAACAGCATAATGTTGTCAGTCAATAAATGGGATATTGAAGTGGGCAACTAGTTCTTACAGGAAGGTGCATAAATGACCAATAAACACTTTGAAATGTTCAATATATTTAGTCATCAGAGAAATGCACATTGAAAGCACTCTGAAATTCCACGTGATTCTACTCAAAATGGCCAGGATGCTGAGAAGATGAGGATAAACTTCTAACCATGATTCAGGTGCCCAGAAGTGGTACTTCTTAAAGTTTATGGTAGGTTTGCAACAGAGAGAGAAAAAATGATATATTCTTTAGTATATTCATAACAGCTCTAAAGCCTTGGCTTTTACAGGTGTACTTTGTAAGTGATTTGTATGTCTTTAGCTGAACACAAAGACTGCATTTTATGTGCGCTTAACTTTTTGTTGAAGGAAAATAACTCTTACATAAATATATTTATTCATAGCTATCCTTGAGTAAGTTTATATGCATATTCAAGTACAGTATGATTTCTTGCTTACTGTTCTGCAGTTTTCTAGAAATGTTCAGGAAGCATAGATTTTTGTGTGGGTGGGGACGAGTCCAATGCAATCTGATTAAGGTGTTGAAGAAGTAGCCAAAATGTTTTTCTGTACATAGACTCACAGTTTAACTCTGCTGTCTGGACAGTTCATTCATTCCTCACCATGTGACTTTCTACCTAATTATTCCCAGTTCACCCAAAACAGATACATTTTCAGGTTGCTTTTTAGTATATCACATTTCTGTTCTTTTTGTCCTCCACCACAGATATCAAAATGTATATGTTTTTGACTTATACATGGAAGGTACTATCACACTTTGTTTTCCTTTGTCAATACAGAATAAAAATTCAGAGAAAGTAATGCTTCCATCAATTTTACAAGCCATTGTTTAGCATTGTTTTTTATGATTCTTAGTTTTCTGATAAGATTTAGTTATGAATGTGGTCACACTTCAAGTAAAAATCCAATTCTAGTTTTGTAGAAAATGGTCATTATCAATATCACCATTCTTCAGGAAGACGAAAGCAAAAGCTTAGTTGCAAATCATTAAGATGAATCCACAGGGATGCTGTGTCGAGTACTCTTCTGTCCAGCCAGTGTCCATTAAGACACCACTGAGTATCTTCCAGTTCTGTTTGCACATGATTACAAACTGCATTCTAATAACCTCTATGAAGCAGTCGAAAGATTATTATCTACCTCTCTGAACTTTTATCTCCTTTAAGTCTCCCTCCACCCCCAATCCCTCCTTAAACTCTGATTTAACGGCACCTGTCCTTACAATCCAGGGTGTTTCAATTACATTGTACCAGGTTCTTAAGTACTAGCATTAGAGTTGTGAATCACCACACATGTTTTGTGTTTTCTATAAATAGCTGTCAGTACTCTTGGTAATTATATACTAGAATCAAAGTGATGATGCATATAATATGACTATGCTATACTATTGAGGCAGATGCAAACTGCATACAATGGGGCATGCTCTGCAAAGTATTCAAGGATGGCATTCATGTGTGGAAATCCACCCACATCAGTCTGCTGCAGGATAAGAACTTTACTGTGACTCTCAGATTTACAGGGTTCAATCCAAATAGCAAGGAGAGTGCTTACACATCAGGCAGAACAATTATCGTGTTTTTCCCTGAGTCAGAGTAAAACAAGACTGGTTGATCCTTTCTTTTGTCCTTCTGTCCCTCTATTATTGGAGGAGTACCTGAGACGCTGGTGCCATCCATATTTAGGTTCGTTCTTTCTTCCTTAGGTAATCCTTTGTAGAAATGTCTTCACAGATACAAAAGTGTGTCTCACCAATCTCCTTGGTGATGATAATTCTTGTCAAGTTGACAGTGAAGGTTGACCATTATATACTTATTTGTGAGGACTTATAATGCTTAATAATGGCTATCTAAAATTATTTGAATATTGCATGCTGGTAGGATAATCTAAGTATATGCAGTAAAAGACTGGCCTATTGTAGGAAGTAATGAGGTGGAGAGGCTTTGACTCCAAACCTAACATCTGGAAATCATTAATGCAAAGAAATTAATGCAACTGAATCACAAATAGTAGGGGTGTCCCTAAAGCTGATGCCTGTTTGTGGAATATGTTTCCCTTATTGAGTTGCCTTGTCTGGCCTCACTGAAAGAGGGTGCACCCTGCCCTGCAAAGACTTGATATGCCAGGGTTGGAGGATACCTGGGGGAGGCCTCCCCCTCACAGAGGAGAAAGGGAGGAGAGATAGAGGAAGGGATTGTGTATGGTGGGGAGAACAGGGGGTGGTGGGTAAAGTTAGAGATAGAAAATAAACTAAAAAGTTGTCTTATGGTTTTGTTTGTTTGGTTACTGAAAAATGTTCATGAAATTGATATCTCATTGGACCATGGTATTTGGAGGAAACCATATCTGTACTCCTGGGCCATGGGCAATCACATTTGGTTGCAAAATCAACTATCTTTTATTGCTTTGAGATATAAGCTGTTTTATTCATTGATACATGAACTTGTTGACCTAAAGTTGACTTGCCTACTTCAACAGTTGAGTGTCAATGATTGTTTTTGGACATATCTTCTTTCCTGAGAATGTATTCCTGGGATCTAAATCTCTATTCCTCATACAATAAAATAAACATTATCTATCTAGGAAGAGGGAGAAATCTCTCTCTCGTGTGCTATCTCTCACACTCTTTCTTTCTCTCTCTTTGAATTTTACTATCATGTTGATATCATCCAGAGGTAATTAACAATGATCTTGACATCCACTTGCTTTTCCTGAAATTTTATTTATTTTTATGGAATTATGAGGGCTTCTGCTGCCTCTTTTTGTGGAAACCCTGTATTACTCAAAGGAACCATTCAGCTAGTCTTAGCAATGAAATAGCTTGTTGTTTTCTCTATATCATTGAATAAGACCACTGTGATATCTTGAAAATTAATCTCCATTTTTCTGCTTCTGAGCATACCTACAAAGAGACACTAGACATATTTCTTTGAATCTTACTGTTCTGACTCCATTCATAAGCAGTCAGCTCATGCTATCTGCTAATCAGTATGACACACTGTAAATAAGTTTAGCAAAATAGAGATCGTGCCTTATGAAACATATGTCCTTAATGAGGCACAACGATTTAAAAAGCCGTGCAAACTTCAAAGAAAATGCAAGACTCTGTCATTCAGCTCCCCCCTCCCCACATTCCAACAATACCTCCAATATGCATCACTTGTGTTAGAAGCATCCATATAAGAATATTTTTACTAACAGAAGAGAATTTCTACAAGTTGATTGCTGTGTACAGAAAACATAAATGCAGTGAGCTATATGGAGAAATTAGTTCCTTACCAAAAACACTTCAAGAACATTTTCAGACAGTAAGAAGTTGATAAAGATAAACATCCATTAGATGTGAGTTTTCTGTGAATCTTATTTAAAATTGTGTGCATCCTATGCCTTGGGGGTGGAGAGTGGTATACTCATCCTCCAAAGCATCTCAGTGAGATTTCAGATGAACAGATGATTTGCTTGTATAAGTTTGTGCAACACTATCAGGCTATAGTTATCAACGTGCTGGATTTCTTCCTTTGGGAAATGTCAGACCTAAGAGTGAAAGTTTCTGGATAAGGGTACCAATGCTACATCCTGGAATGCTTTTCCCCTCTCCCCATCCCATAAAAAGCTAAACTGCATGCTCTGGAGGAAATGCAAACAGCTGTGAAGGTGACAGACTCATAGCATCTGTCCCTTCTGCTTCAGATGATCCCTGGGGCAGAAGTAAGGCTGGATAAATATGTGCTGGATTCTGGAATAAATTTGAGATATAATATACACAGTCATCCATGAAGTATTTCAGGTCATTGCAATACACATATTGTATTTTACATCTGACTTAGGTAAACATCCCACCCTTAATTATAGGTTTATCGACCAAATCGGCTGAACCATGGATTTTAAAAATCTTTGAAATGCACTGGTGGTATCTAGTATGTTGTGTGTGCGTGTGTGTGTGTAAAGTTGGCAAGAAAAATATTGCTTGCCTGAAACCTCTAAGAAATCTCTGGAAAACATGTTTTCTAGAAGCATCTTTTCTACTGAAAAGACACATTTTGAAAAGACACTATGTTCTTCTGTTCTTTTTATAACTTCTACTTTATATATTACAGTGGAAAATATTTAATATACAGATTTATCCAATGGATAAGTCAGACATGCTTAAAGAAATGCATAACAAATATTTAAAAATAGAATCTATCCTTATATCACAAGATTTATGTACCCTTTTTAAAAAATAAAATTATTTTTATTCATTTCAACGTTCACACTTCAGCTCCCAGTATGATGTAGTATGTATGTTGAAGCTCAGGCAGAAGGAATGAGCACATTTTTTCCTCAGCAGGAGTTTGTTATTAATATCATGTCTCAGTCTTGAAGGTATGAAAGCTTATGAGAGGTAAAACCCTCCTTTATGCCCCTTGTAGAGCTCTCTGCTTCCAGATCAGTGAGGAGCAAGTGCATCTTGTTTAAGACCATCTAGTATATGACATTTTGTTACAGAAGAACTAGGGTAATCATACCACTAAAATATAAGATGCAAATAGGTCTATACCTACTAATTTATATGAAATGATAGCTAAGGATTATATAGTTGAACATTTATTTATGTGGCAGAAGAACATTTGTGCATGTCTTATGCAGTGAATGGGGTTTCTAGTAAGATTTCTTTCATTGCATCTGGGAAAGATCCATAGGAAGCAGACCTGTAATACTCAAATGATAGTTGTGTTAAGTGTTTCTTGATTCAAGAAACAGATAAGTTGATCAAATGTGTGCAAAAGGAGGAAGGCATTGGAAAATAGCTATAGTGGCAGACACCTGAACAAATAGGTAGAAGCTGTCTTAGAAACCCTAGAGCAGGACAGTTCAAGTTAATCACTGTCTGACCTTTGAGTCAAGTCTCAAAAGTAAACAGTAGCAAGATTTACCAGAATATATAAGTAAGTATCTTTTTAGTCTATTGCTATGGGTCAGTAATTCCTGATGGAAATGTGTTGTAATATAGGACAAGGGTTTGTTACAAAACAGGACACAGAAGAACTTAAGATTTTGCATCAGCCAGTATGTTCTATGGTTTTATTATTGTCTGATTTTTGTGCTTATATGGGTGCATTAGGAGAATGACAGAGACATAGTAGCCAATGGGTAAAAATGGGTAGATGAGAAGTTATGGTTCTCCCTGTGTTTCAAGCCAAGGGGTATTGGAAGAACCTATTAGAGAAGTTGGCTTTCTTTCAGAAAACTGCTTTATTTCCATTCATTCTCTGGCCCTCTGAGCATGTCTCCAGTCTCCCCCAATGACTGATCCTTCTCCCTTATCACCTCCCCACCTAGGTTTCTCCCTCCCTTGGCCTTCCGTGATTATTTTGCTCCTTCTTCTAAGTGGGATTTACGCATCCTTTCTTGGGCCTTCGTACTTGTTTAATTTCTTAGGGTCTGTGGGGGTATACCATGGGTATTCTATACCTTTTAGTTAATATCCATCTATCAGTGTGTCCATACCATGCATGTCATTTGGGGTCTGGGTTATCTTATTCAGAATATTTTGCAAGTTCTATCCATTTGCCTGAAAAATTCGTAATATCCTTGTTTTTAATAGCTGAATAGTATTCCATTGAACAAATGAACTACATTTTCTGTGTCCATTCTTTAGTTGAGGGGCATCTGGTTGCTTCTAATTACTGGGTACTAAGAATAAGACTGCTATGAACACAGTGGAAAGTTTGCCCTTGTGATATGGGGGAGTATCTTTTTAGTTATATGCCCAGGAGCAGTATAGCTGGGTCTTCAGATAGGACTGTTTCCAGTTTCCTGAGGATCTGCCAGATTGATTTCAAGAGTGGTTGTACAAGGTTGCAATACCACCAGTGATGAAGGAGTACTCCTATTTCTCCCCATCCTTGCCAGCCTGTGCTATTGCTTGAGTATTTGAGCTTAGGAATTCTGATTGGTGTAAGGTGGAATCTCAGGGTCATTTTGACTTGCATTTCCCCAATGATTAAGGATGTTGAACATTTATTTATGTGATTCTTGGCCACATGCTACTGCTAGTGGTGGTGGGGGACCTCTATAAAATCACAGAGACTTTGGGTAGGAGAGGTTCCCAGAACTCAATTTAATGATCTTAGCCAAAATGCCCAACAGTGAGCATATAGAAACTGAGTAGACCATCTCCAGTCTTCAGATAGGAGCCCCAGTAGAGGGGTGGGGACATCAATGACTTATAAAACTATATACCCAAAATTTCTCTTGTCTAAAAGAACTGGAGGGACAGAAATGGAGCAGAGACCGAAGGAATGACTGACCAGAGACCAGCCCAACTGTGGATCCATTCAATGGGCAGACATAATCCCTGACACTGTATTGTGCTTACAGACAGGGGCCTATCATGCCTGTACTGTGAGAGGCTATACCAGCAGCTGACTGAAACAGGTGAAGATATTCACACTCTAGCATTGGACAGAAGTCAAGGACCCCTACGAAAGAGTAAGGGCAAGGATTGAAGGCTCTGAAAGGGATGGTAACCCCACAGTAAGACCAACAATATCAACTAATGTGAAGTCCTTACAGCTCCAAGATACTAAGCCCCCAAGCAAACGACATACATAGGCTGGTCCAAAGTCCTAGGAATTTGTGTAGCAGAGGGCAGCCTTGTCTGGACTCAGTGAGAAAGAGAATGCCTAATCCTGTAGAGATGCCCCAGAGTGGAAGGATTCAGTGGGGGAAAGAAGGAAGAACAGGGCGAAGAACTCTTCGAGGGGTGAAAGGAAGGGAGCACAACATTTGGGATGTAAATAAATAAAATAATTAATTAATTTTACAAAAAGAAAATGTTTTAGCTAAGTTACAAATAGTGGACAACCAGAGATTAAGATATAGAGAGCTCTACATTAATGGGTTATTGTACATGGATGGTTAAGGTATGCTAGTAGTAGTTATGAGCCAATACTTTGAACAGAGCATAGTTTTGAAAAGATGTTTTTTTCTCCAGCTGTGGAATTGGACATCTACACGATAGTATAAATGTATATGTAAAGTTGTAATATTTTAAGGATCAGACCAGAAGGTGTTTCCAAACATTAATTCCAGTGAGGGGCATGGGGTACTGGAAGGTGAATTGAATGAAGTCAATTAAAGCAGATTAAGTGGTCTCAAGTTGATTAAGAAACTAATTTTAGTTGCTGTTACATCAAGAGCTTTCCCATATTTTTTAGAAAATACAATACTATGTACAGTCTTTAGGTCATACTTATCTAACTGGTTGATGTTCTGCTTTAATAAAAGCCATGACAATCATTTTCCCACTGGCCATAGCATCCATGAACCTTTTATTACTGATATAAGCCTATCTTTTAAGAAGGAGGAGTACAACCACTTTTAACTGCCTTTGTATTTGCAAAGTTGACATAGGACATATGTCAGGATTTGGGAGTTTGACATCATCCATTCAATTGTCTTGACTGCAGTGATAGCAGCTTGTTGAAGACCCCTCTATGGCAGGTAAGGAGACACTGATTGATTTTGGCCTTTCCATAAAGGATGGAAGAACTCATATAGGGAGAATGAGGGTATGTCATATGAAGAAGTACCTGAAGGTTCCCTGGAATGCACTTGGAGCCTGCTATAGAAGCTGCCATGAATTAAATCTGTCACTTGCTACATTTATTTACTTCTCATTACTCTTTAGCTTCAAGGCTTCTTCCTAGTTATTGAATAATTCAAAGGCTATATTTAGAAGAGTGGGCCAAGGGCTTTGTGGTCATACCTCTAGCTTTTGAAATTTTTGCATTTCATTTTGTATGAAATATCTACAGAGAGATTATAGATAAATGTTTCTATGACAAGGATTCTCAACCTGTTGGTTTTGATCCCTTTAAGGGACATAAATCATACATCCTTTATATCTGATATTTATACTATGATTCATAACAGCAACAAAATCACAGTTATGATATACCAACAAAATAATTTTGTGGTTTGTGGTCACCACAACCTGAGGACTGCATTAAATGGTTGCAACATTAGGAAGGTTGAGAGTCATTGCTGTATGAGACTGTCTGGATCTAGCTTGATATATGCATGTACATCTTCAGAAAGTCTAAAGTATAATAAGGATATATTTTCAGTAAGACCTGGAGAAGGCTCTCAAAGTTTGAGGCTCTCAACATTTATATAACTTTCCTTTTAAAGCCTTCTATTAAATGCATAAATGTATAATCACAGAATTTCTGTCCAGATGTTTATCTTGAAATATCCACTAGAGATGGCTTTGCTAATTGTATCTTCCATAGAAGGAGGAAGAAGTCTTCACATGGATTCAAAACATGGGCCTTTTCAGTCTACTACTAAGCCAATATGTATTTAATTTCTTTTCTTTTTGTGGGAAATGTGGTTAATTCTTTTTAATTTTTAAAAGTTTCATTATTTTATAATATATTCTGTTCATGGTTTTCCCTCCCTCTACTCCTTCCTGTTCCTTCTCATCCCCCCTTTCCTCTGATTCAACCTCATTTTGTTTCTCATCAGAAAAGAACATTCATCTAAATAGTGGTTCTCAACCTTTCTAGTTCTGGGACCTTTTAACAATTTCTAACATTTCTGTGAGCCCCAGCCATAGAAGTATTTCTTTACTAGTTCATAAATATAATTTTGCTGTTGTTACACATTGCAATGTAAATATCTGTGTTTTCCCATGGTCTTAGATGACTGCTGTGACAGCGTCATTTGAACACCCAAAGAGATGGTTGCCTACATTCTGAGAACCACTTTTAGAAACTAAGAGATAACAACCATGAAATTAAAAAATAAAATATAATAAAATGAAGCAAAAAGTATGTTATCAAAATTGGATACAACAATCTAAAACAAGGAATAGTGTCTCAAAAGCAGGTACAAGAGTCAAAGACCCACTTGTCCACACTGGAATTCCATAAAAATACTCAGATAAAATCTATAATAAATATAAAGAGTATGTGCACAGACTCATATAGGCCCTATATTTCCTGCTTTACTCTCTGTGAGTTCATATGCACCTTACTTAGTTGATTCAGAGGGTCTTGTTCTCCTAATATTCTTGTTCCCTATAGGTCTTACACTTTTCTGTCTCTACTTCTGTAGGATATCTTGAGTTCTGAGGAGAAGAATTCGATGGAGAACTCCCATTTAGATTCTGTCTATCAGTATACATATGTGGGTCTCTGCATATGTTCCTATCTGCTATGAGGGGATCCTCTCCAATGATGTCTATATGAGGCACTGATCTATGAGTTTAACAGAATATCATGAGGATTTATTTTATTGACCCGGCCATTGGTGTGTTCAACCCATACCTAAGGAGGGAACAGGCAAATGAAGAGGCACGAGTCACAAGGATGAAGCAAGACAGGATGTCTGATCAAGCTCCAAGGAATTTTTATTTCTCACCAGCAATATATAGTAAAAAGAGAAGGAAGCTTAAACAAAGTAATCAAGGCTTATACAAAGCAACAGGGGTGGGGATATTCCAAGGAATTACAGACTCCTAGCCAACAGGACATGTTACCAAAGCAACTATCTGTTTTCTGCTAACCACCTAACCGTGAAGGAGTCACCTATTTTCTGGGAAAGAATTCATCTCTTAGGGGACAGAAGCCTAAACAAAAGCTTAGGCCCATATCTACTTTAGGCCTATAGCTACTACAAAATGGAGTTAGTTAAGCCAAGGAAAATTCATATTTCTTTTGGCTCCTGGCATTTCATTGATACTTATTTTTAAAGACCAATAATGTTTGGCTTTATCAATGGTCTGTGGACTATCTGGTCTTTGGTTCTTAGTTTTCCAGGCAGTGTCAGGTGTGGTTTCTTTCTTGGCTTTTGGAAAATCAGACATTGTGTAGTCCACATTTTCACTTTAGGTTTTGATGTAATACCTTTCCACTTGCTATGAACTGTTTTATATAAATAATTTCCATAGATTTTATTATGCAAATTTTCACATGGGAATCATAATTTACTCACCTATATGAATATTTTGAAATATCTTCATGTTTTTAACATTTTATTATAAATAATATCAATACAGATGTGTCAACCCATGAAATACTTTGTTCATTTTTTTATGTTTTGAAGGTATGTACTTATTTGTATTGTCAAAATGATAAAATCATTGTTCCAATTCCTCTTTCTGCCTTCTCGCAGTCATTCATTTCACTAGTTCTGTCCATCATTGAGGTATGGTGGCAAAAGCACATTCACATACACCATCTCTAAAAACATTACTCAAACATTAAAATATTAACTGAATTATTAAATCAGAATATTACTCATTTTTAATTTTATCTCTTTTAATTACCTCTGGATATGAACAAAATTAAAAATGAACTTAGAGGGAAGACTTACAATAATAAAGCCAATTGAAAACAAACATAAGTAAAGCATGGGATAGAAATTAATTTATTACAATAAGCATTCATTTTACAGGCATCCAAGGGTGTAACAGAAGGAGAGCTCAAACCTTTACCATGATAGTAATATATTACATAACTCCTTAACACAATGACATACTTGTCCCTTATAGGTCATGGTTAAATTTGAGCTTTGAAACCAGAAATACTTTGTTCAAAGGCCAAGACCCTTTTCTACTTGAGCATTGTTTAGACATTAGGTGATATATTTTCCTATGATAACTTTTAGAACCATCAGTTCTTTTAAGAACTAAAATTCCTGGTGACGTGATGCGTTTGATCAGTATTCCATTAATTTTTCCCTTCACTCTCTCCACTATCCTTTATGTCATTTTCCAGAAGATATGTTAGTGCTATAAACTAGTAAAGATTTAAGCCATTTCTTTGCTAAGGCCAGCTTTCAATTCTTAGATTGTTCTTTTAACAAAAGAATCAGTTTGTCTTTTCAAGCTTGAAAATTTAAAATTAAATAGTTTAATGGTCACTGAATATAAACAAATTTATACTGAGACTTTTAAGCTTACCAAGCAGCATTCTGCCTTTAGCTAACTTATCTTCTTCATTAACCACTGTACTTAAGAGACAAGCATGGCCCTGGAAGCTATAAGGAATAGAATCGTAAGGCAGAGACTGCCTTCCTCACATTCCCATCCAGAATGTTTCAGAATCTCCTTTCTTCAGAAATATAGTAGACATAAAGACACATACGATTTATATGATTCTGCTAAATGACTATGGGAAAGAAGCTATCATATCAAAACAGAAAAAATTGTATCCTGGCAGGCATTTTCAAGATAATCTCTTGAATATTAAGAATCATATCACTCTGATATGTTGCATTAGATTCTTTTATCATCATTTTGGTAAAGAAATATATGGCAACAAAAGCTTAAAAGAGGACAGTATAGTGATTCAATGGCTCAGTTTATGATGGCAAACACATATAGTGCTATTTTGTTTGTATGGTATCAGATAAAAACTGACCAAGAATGTCCCGCGCTACCATCTCGCCAGCAAGAACGACGCGGCACACAAAGGATCCTTCTGCAGTAAAGCTTTAATGCATCTTGAGAGGGAGAGCATAAGCTTGCCAAGAATGGAGACCCCGAACAACAGAACACCCGTCCCTTATATAGGCCACAGCGTTCGCCTGGGACGTGGAGCTTCCCCATTGGCTCCCCGCACGTCAGGCCAGATGACGCCACGAGAGAGGCTGAGACTCTGAGGTGGAAAATTACCAGGTGCATGCGCACTAGCCTGTTTACAACTTGTCCTCGGCCGGATGTAGGCGCCATCTTGTAATGGCGAATGTGGGTGCGACTCGGGCAGCTCCCCACACAAGAACATTGATATGTATTTGTAGTGTTAATTATTAAATCCCAGCACAAGGTGTTCTATCTGCCTCGATCTTCTAAGTTCCCAAACGAAAGATGAACACAGCTTTTTTTTTTTTTTTTTAATTTTAATATGCCTTAGGCAGCACAATAGCTAGGCTACCTCCTGTCAATAATTCTGAATTAGTACTTATTAATTTCTATGTTCCATCTCAGCTGCTCTTAATCTATTTGTGCAGTCCTCTAGGCCCTGCTTTCTTGGCCGAGTATACAGAGCACTCTCTTTGCTTCTCTACTTCATGGTGGCATATGTCTTTCCTCTCTCCATATTCTGCTAAAGCATGGCAGATCTCCTTCTTCTTCTCATCCTGGTCCTAATCCTGGGATGCCTAAAATCCCTCCACAGCCATTTACCAATCAGAACCATCTGGGGGCCAGTTCCCAAAATCTACATGCAGGCCCTCTCTTGCAAACAGTTTTTAATTTTTTTTTGGGGGGGGGGATAATTAACATTTGTAATACAAGCAGCTACAGGTCATAAGCCTCAAAGACACACTCTAAAGAGCAACCAGCTCCTCTCGCACCTCACAAAGGTTCTACAACTTTCACAACAGCATCACAAACTACTAATCAAACAGTCACAACAGGAGTCTATGGAAGACATTGCATGATCAAACCATGACACATATCAAAAAACAGAACATATATTTCTCAATAAAACTGATTAAAATTTATGTTAACTCAAATTCTTGTTCATTGGTATGCAGTATATGGAATCTATTCATGATGGTTTTTTGAGAAGTTCCACATTATTAATGATAATTTCTATATAAGACAATAATTCCCTTTGGGTTGAATTGGAACACCATTATATGCGACTATTTTCACTCAAAATAATAATAAGTTATACATCTCAATGTTCTGTACTAACATCACATTTAAAAATACTTTATTAAATTGATCATATAGTTTGGGTTGATATTCTGTGAAGCTGTGACTCCTAGAACTGACAGGAAATTTTCATCTATAATTGTCTCAACAATATGGCTGTTTAAGAAAATACCTGAACAAGGCAACTCCAATAGGCATTCTAATATGGAAGGAGGAATTCTCATGAGGCCCCATCCCTAACAAAGAACTACAGGCTGCTAAATATTGAAGACAGAAGGAGAAAGAGGCTTCAATAGGGAAGCGTCTCTTATTTGGTTATGTAATACATAGTAGCTATCCCTAAAGTCAAATGCCTATGAGCCCCACTAAATAAGCAGTGCAAGGTGTGTGTGTGTGTGTGTGTGTGTGTGTGTGTGTGCCTGTGTGTATTTGAGTAGTGGTGGGATTTGTGAATGTAACATTAAAAAATGGTCACGAATTACCAGGGAGAGCAAGATGAGTCATGAAAAGGATTGGAAGATAGGAAAGGTGAGTAAAATTATGTGATTATATTTTAATTTCAAAAAATAAAGATTAAACGAAACAAACCTAAGCCTGAGAGTTAAGTAAATAACATTAAATATTACAGAAAAAAGTCATCATATATTTTAAAATATTTGTATGTAATATGATTTGGTTTTGGTTGGCCTTTTTTCCCTCCTAGGTTCCCAGATTCTTTTCTAGGCTCACAGATTCTACTTAGTGCTGCCCATATTTGTGTGGGCATAGGACCATCTACCAGGCCGTGAGAAGTCTCCCAAGGGGTACATGTACATCATAAAGAATGTTATTAGATTCATGCATGCATTCTTTTATTGATTAATTTATATCTTAATACCATCTATGGTTCAATTTAACTCTAGGTAGTCATAATCTAGAGTAAATGAGCAGTAATCTTTTTCTTTACCAACTAAAATCCAAATGATGAAGACAACTATGAAAATCAGAAATCTGTTTGTGTTTAGCAATTGGTATGAAAGTATTCTAATATTACCTTGATTCAAAAGATAAAACAATAAAAGGTAGGAAAAGAAACATGAAGTTTGTCACATATAGGCAGTGATATAAAGTTGCAATAATCCAACACTATGTCACTTAAAACTATTTAACAACAAGACTCCCTGAAGACTAGCAAGGGGTGCCTGCTTGCTTAAATGTGTTCAACACTCCTCAGAATAGCAGGGCACAGATGTTTCCAGATCTTCAAAACTCGTGTTTTTTTCTATAATGCTGATTTTAAGTGGATTATATTCATTGAAGGAGAGGACTAATGAGGAAAATAAAAGCACATTCTGGGGACATGGATTCTTCTTAATTTTACAAGTTGGTAATGATAGAAATTGTCAGATAGTTGTCAATGGTTAGACTAAGCAATTAAACTGCCAGAAGGAATGGCAGTAATGTTTAAAATAGGTGCGTTATTTCTTCTTCTACCCTCTCTTCTTCTTCTTATTCATCATTAGAGGTTATGTCATGATGGAGATTAGTCTGAGACCTTAAACACATAGAGCACATGCTGTCCCCTGAGGCTCACTCCAGTTCTATCCTTGTCCCTTCTCTTTGCTGCACATTTCTCCATAGTTTTCTATAAAGGTCCTTAACACAGAAAATATATTTACTAGTTTACATATTTTTACCCTGCTAGTTCACACTTTTCTTTCTTTTTCTTTTCTTTTCTTTTTAGCCATATCAAACACTTTCTGGCATTTGCAATAGCATCAGGGTTTGACAACTGTATATGGGATGGATCCACTTTTCTAACCTGTTATTTTTGGAAAGAAATCAACGTATCTGTTCATTTCCACCTTTTGACTTCTGTGAAAATAGCATGATTTAAACGCATAGTCCATTATCCGCAAAGTATAGGGCCATCATTTAGTTATAGATATAGGGCCAATATCTAAGGATATTCCTAGGATATTCCTAAGCCTGGTTGTCCATGGCCTACAACATCAAACAAACAAACAAACAAAAACAAATAAACAGAAACCAACAACAATGAAAACAAAAAACAGACAACAACAGCAACACAAACCATATAAAATATCTTGGTGTGACTCTAACCAAACAAGTAAAAGATATGTATGACAAGAACTTCAAGTCTCTGAAGAGAGAAATCGAAGAAGACCTCAGAAGATGGAAAGATCTCCCATACTCATGGATCGGCAGGATTAACATAGTTAAAATGGCCATCCTGTAGAAAGCAATCTACAGATTCAATGCTATCCCCATCAAAATCCCAACTCAATTCTTCATAGACCTAGAAAGAGCAATTCTCAAATTCATATGGAATAACAAAAAACCCAGGATAGCAAAAACTATCCTCAACAATAAAAGGTCTCCTGGGGAATCAGCCTCTCTGACCTCAAGCTGTACTACAGAGCAGTAGTGATAAAAAACAGCATGGTATTGGTACAGTGACAGGCAGGTAGATCAATGGAATAGAATCAAAGACCCAGAAATGAACCTACACACATATGGTCACTTGATCTTCGACAAAGGAGCTAAAACCATACAGTGGAAAAATGAGAGCATCTTCAACAAATGGAGCTGGATCAAATGGCCGTCTACATGTAGAAGATTGTGAATTGATCCATTCCTATCCCCCTGTACAAAGCTCAAGTCCAAGTGGATCAAGGACCTTCACATAAAACCAGATACACTGAACCTAATAGAAGAGAAAGTGGGGAAAAGTCTCAAACACATGGGCATAGGGGAAAAGTTCCTGAACAGATCACAAATGGCTTGTGCTCTAAGATCAAGAATTGACAGAGGGGACCTCATAATATTACAGAGCTTCTGTAAGGCAAAGGAAACTGTAAATAGAGCAATACGGCAACCTACAGATTAGAAAAAGAGCTTTACCAATCCTACGTCTGATAGAGGGCTAATATCCAATGTATACAAGGAACTCAAGAAGCTAGACTCCAGAGATCCAAATAACCCTATCAATAAATGGGGAAGTGAGCTAAACAGAGAATTCTTAACTGAGGAAACTCTAAGGGCTGAGAAGCACCTAAAGAAATGTTCAACATCCTTAGTCTTCAGGGAAATGCAAATCAAAACAACCCTGAGATTTTACCTCACACCAGTCAGAATGGCTAAGATCAAAACTCAGGTGACAACAGATGTTGGCGAGGATTTGGAGAAAGAAGAACACTCCTCCATGGCTGGTGGGAATGCAAGTTGATACAACCTCTCTGGAGATCAGTTTGGCGGACCCTCAGAAAAATGAACATAATACTACCTGAGGACCCAGCTATTCCACTCCTGGGCATATACCCAGAAGATTCTCCAACATGTAATAAAGACACATGTTCCACTATGTTCATAGCAGCCATATTTATAATAGCCAGAAGGTGGAAACAACCATGATTTCAACAGAGGAATGGATACAGAAAATGTGGTACATTTACACAATGGAATACTACTCAGCTATTAAAAACAATGACTTCATGAAATTCTTAGACAAATGGATAGATCTTGAAAATATCATCCTGAGCGAGGTAATGCAGTCACAAAAGAATGAACATGGTATGTACTCACTGTTAAGTGGTTATTAGCCCAAAAGTTGGGAATACCCAAGAGTCACTTCGCAGCAACAGTAGGGCTGAGTGTGAGGTCCCAGATGGAGGGCTTAGAGAAAGGACTGAAGGAGCAGCCCCAGGGAGGTAGCAACAGTGGCAACTGTCCTGATCCCCCAAGACTCCTGGAGACTGATCCACCCACTAAAGAATACACATGGAGGGACCCATGGTGCTGGCCACAAAGGTGGCAGAGGAGGGTCTTGTTATCCGTCAGGAGGAAGAGAGGCCCTTGGGCTTGAGGGTGTTAGATCCCCCAGTATAGGAGAATGACAAGGAGGGAAGTGGAGAGTGGGTGGGTAAGTGGGTGGGAGGGTGGGTTAGAGAATATCCCCATAGTGGCAGGGAGAGGGTGGAGGGAATGGGGATGTTCCAAAGGGGAGATCTGAAAAGGGGGAGACATTTGAAATGTAAATAAAATAAGAAAATAAAAAAAAAGAAAACCAAAACCAGTTTTTCTTATTACTTTACAGTATTGTTATACATGGGAGTCTATGCTAAGAGATAATATTAATCAGTTAGTTATTTACCATGGGCCCAACTTCTCCCCAGAAATGATTTCCTTGGATGTACATATTTCTGAACCTAACTGGAAGTCTTTTACATCTAAATGAACTTCAAGATTGCAGGGCATATTATTTCTTGAACCTTTGGCCAAACGTTTCCAAAGGGAACAAAATGTTAAAAGCATACATAAATCCTAGAGAAAAGAAATGGCCCAAAGGGGTGGTTCAAAATGCACCACTGTGTCTGCCAAAGAGATTGGCCTCTGCCCTTTTCTTCAATCCTTTGAGTCTACAAGTGAATAAGGTGGCCCATAAACCAGTCAGTAAAACCAGAACGAGATTTCCCTTGAGCCACCACACAATACAGAGAATGAAAACTTTTTAGTAACATTCATATCAAAACTGCGAAAATGGCTCGTGGCCACTTCTCAGAGTTGGGTGTGAAGGTTCAGCTACTGTCCAGGTAAGGCAATATAAGCATGGTTCACTTGTGGAGAAAACTTGCGGCCAGATAGTTGATTAGAATATATCAAATAGGAATCGACATTCTAGACTTATCACAGAAGCAAATGTCAATTGAGTGTCTCTCCGAGACTTGGAGAATATCATACAACATGCTATGGATCCGGTTTTATCTTGCTGTCAGGGAAATACACAACAGTTGGCATTACATTTTCAATAGGTATGTGAACCAGAAGGAAACAATGGGGAAAATAAGGGTAGAATCAAGGTGGAAGGAAGTTTCTGAAATCTATATACTACCAAGGACAAATAGAGGTGGAGGTGCATACAGTGGTAATACAGACCCATAAGCAAGCACACTTCCTACATATGTCAGTTCTTCATTATAAATTCCATACGAAACTTCAGTATCTTGATCCTAAATGAAGGATGATAAATAAGACTCTTCCACCAGACACGGAAGATCATACATAGGGCTGTGAGCTACAGTTGAAATTTTCATTACCTGAGGTATGAGGACCTGAGGTCCATGCTCACTTATGAAGGACAAACTGACCTAGGATATCTGTCATTTAGGTGCTGTCATACTTTTCCATTTAGTATTGGGCCCAAGTGATAATCAGAACTGTGTTGTTGATACTCTTTTTTGACAAGATACTTCTTCAGAGAAATCAAGAAAAGGGTAGGTCAGAGAGCAGTCCCATTCAAGATGACCACCAGGATCTCAGATAAATTGAGTTTTGAATCCTGAAAACCATGTGAAAGCTGTGGTGTATGTATATATGTATGTATGGGAATGTGTGTATTCTCAGCAGGACTAGTGTAAGATGAGAAGCTGAGACAGGAAAACTGCTGAAAATTGGTAGGTCAGTGATCTTGGTATACACTATGGTGAGCAAGAAAGACTTTGCCAAAGACAAACCGGGGAATATGGCACATCTTTACCCTCAAAAATGGGGACACACACACACACAGTCATAAACACACATATGCAACAATAAGTAAATCACATGCTTTTAAAATATATTCAATTATCTGACATATTCATAAAATTAATTAATGGTATGATTAAAACATGTGTATATTCATAGGCTTTGATATAGAAGGAATAGTAAGAAAAGTGATGGGGACAGAGTTTATTAAAGCATGTACCCTCAATGGAAAAAATTAAGACTTCATTATACCAAAAGGATATACTTTACAGAGCATGATTTGGTATAAATGGAAAGTTCCAATTGGAAAGATCACAAATGTGTTTTCTCTAAAGCCAAGTGAATGTTAAGAAGAGCAGCTGAAAATCAAACTTCTAATTTAGATCATTGTAAAAATTGCAAGTAATTTTTTACTTGTCTAATTAAGAGTAAAATGAAAGAATTCTTTATCTCATATTCACTTAAATACAATAGGAACCATCTTACATTCTCCTTAGGAAGGTTGCATTATGTTATAAAAGAAGTTGGGAACAATTAACAGGAAAGAGCTGGGTCCACAGACTGTGGAAAATACTGGGGGCTGTCATAGTTGTTGCATAGTGTTTAGCAGAAATGGTGCATATATATATAGAAAAAAAGGATGATGATATATTTAAAGAAGAAACCCGTGAATTCAGAAAACTTCACTTTCTTCTTGCTTATCTCTACGATCACATCACAATACCATGAACCTTAAGTATCTCTGAGAAAATACTGTTAAAATCAATAAAATGAATCAGTAATAGTTAGAAGGTATCAAATAAACATTGCTTGATTTACCTAACTCAAACTGTTTTTCAACTTATCAAAATTAAGTGTACAAAATGTATGCATCTAAGATATACTGTATGACATATTATTACACATTTTATCTTTATTATTGTTAACTACTTTATTTCTTTATTCACTCATTCATTCTTTTGACACTTCTCTATACACTTTGTAATTATTTTAATAACTGCATACTTTGGGACATATATTTTTAATAATGCTTATGCACACCTCTTCTATACAAACTAATTTTTTGAATTTAGAAATAGACTTTCAGGAAAACTATTTTTAAATATATTGGTGAGACTGCACCATGGTTAAGGGGACTCTCGCTACTCTTTCAGTAATATAGTTTCTGGTTTTCAGAATCCACTGACATCAGACAGTTCATAATAGCTTATTATTCCAGTTACAGGGAATCTTAGGCTCTCTTCATACATGCATGTGTATATATATATATATATATATATATATATGCATATATACATATATATGCATATATTTATGCATATATATGTATTTGATTTGTATATGTGTATTTATATGTATACACACATATACATATATATATGTGTGTACATATACAATAAAACAAATCTTCAAGATGTTCTAGGTAGGAAAAGAGAAAAGACAGGACATACTTAAAATTCCTTTTCCCTTGTGCTAGTATCTTTCTGACATCCTACTGTTTTGTATGTGATTCGGGTAGTAAGCTAAAGCTGGAATGTGGTGAACTTTCAAATAAGACTCAACAGTATGATAGGCTTGGCAGTCCTCACTGGCTTGTGAAGGCTCTTTGTAATATAAGATTCCTTAACTAAACCATCAATTATGGTATGCGAAATAGCCTATAGTGGGAGATTTTACTTTAGAGAAATTGACAAAATCCACAAAAAGCAAGGTTCTTTGATTTTTATAGAAATATCTGTCATTAATTGATCATTATATTTCTATACATCAACCTATATTTAACTGGTGTAATCATACAGAAATTAAACTATTATTGATTATCTACCTTTTGTGATTCTCAGTTTTACATCACCAGTTGAGGCAAAGCAGTAGCTCTCCTTAAGGAGTTTGCTCAATGAGATATCTGGAAAGTGTTTGCCACATTTATAATTGGTAATGATGGACACTATTAGGACATTATCCATATTGCAGTTCCTTAACTGTTTATATAAAGCTCAAGCAGTTCTTGCTTCTTTTTACTTCCTGACAATTTTCACTTCTAGGATCAAGAGTGTGAATGTCTTTACTGAGTATGTTTTTCTTGCACTCTTATGTTACCTTGGGAAAGACATGTAACTGATGACTTCTTATAGCAAGTTTCTAGTCCTCTATGGTCTGCTGAACATTGAAAACAGCTGGTACAAGAAATGATTTATAAAAGAGAAATAAGCAATGATCTAGGAGTCTCAGGATTTGAGTTTTCATAATGAAGCCATGCAGAAGATTCCCATCTTGTATTTTTTTAGACTTATTTTTCCAGTAAGATTTGACGTTCTGTGAATAGTTATATTTTTTTGTATTTTAAAAGCTGAGACTCACATCCTTTAGTCAACCATGTTTTTATCCACAAATCTACACTTTATGTGGAATAATGATCATAGAAATATAATGTAAAAATTCCAAAACATGCTTTTAGCTATTAAATCATGGATATTTCAAAATATCATATGGAAACTTCAAAATTTAGAGCTAAACATTGAACACTGCTTTTTTGTATGGGATTTAATTTTAAATATGTATGAAAATAAATTTTGTTATATGTCCCAATTGCATGTTGGCCCATTATACCCACAGAACTTTCAGTGTCCCTGTGGCCTTCAATGGTTTCTTGGAGACTAGCTAGACATGGCTCATTTTCTGTAGTGCTAAAGGCTTGAGATGTATAGAAGGAAGTAAAGTAATGAAAGAACAAAGTTTGCTAGGACTCTTGAATTTGAGACTGTGCTTTTTCATTCTAAGGAAGTGTGCACTGGCACACAAGATCAATTCTTTATTGTGTATTCTCAGAAGACATATATTCTCTGAAGCAGATGGGAGTACCAAGCTCATTATTTAACCAGGGGATTGTAGCTGAAGGAAAATATGTGATATTTAAGTGAAATATAATTGAATATATATCTTACCATAAGATTTGATGAGCTATATCAGCTATCTATCCAGAGTTGCATAATAGCAGCTACAATGACTTCGTCCTTTTACTCAAATGGAGGTGAAATATCCTATTTATGCTCTACTGTAATTATTCTGTCAGTAATAGATGCTTTCCCCATGACAATTGTATTACATTCTTCAGCATGAGATTTGAGTACCACTGTTTGGATATTGAAAACTAGACCAGAATTGTCATAAAATTAGCAGCATCTTTAGCTTCATATTCAACAATAGCCACATTTTTGTAATCACAAGCTCCAGAAAGTGTTTCACTGGACATTGACATCAAAGTCACACATTCTACGAAACCTACAAAGTAATAGAAAATCATTTGTTCTTATCCGAGAATGACAATTTAACAGTGTTCTTTTTTTCTTTCATGCTTTATTTACATTTCAAATGTTTCCCCCTTTCCAGATCTCCTCTTTGGAACCTCCCCATTCCCTCCCTCCTCCCCCTGCCATTATGGGGGTATTCCCCCACCCACTCACCCACTCTTATCATCCCTCCTGGGCATTCTCCTGTACTGGGGGATCTAACACCCTCAGGCCCAAGGGCCTCTGCTCCCCCTGATGGCTAACAAGGCTCTCCTCTGCCGCATATGTGGCCAGCACCATGGGTCCCTCCATGTGTATTCTTTGGTTGATAATCCAGTCTCAGGGAGCATCAAGGGATCAGGCCAGTTGCCACTGTTGCTCCCTCCCTGGGGCAAAGTGGCCAGATACAAAATTAACTCAAGCAAATCAGTAGCCTTCCTATACTGGAAGGATAAACAGGCTGAGAAAGAAATTAGGGAAATGATACTTTCACAATTGTCACAAACAATATAAAATATCTTGGTGTGACTCTAACCAAACAAGTGGAAGAAATGAATGACAATAACTTCTTGTCTCTGAAGAAAGAAATCGAAGAAGACCTCAGAAAATGGAAAGATCTCTCATGCTCATCGATTGGCAGGATTAATATAGTTAAAATGGCCATCCTGTCAAAAGCAATCTACAGATTCAATGCAATCCCCATCAAAATTCCAACTCAATTCTTCGTAGGCTTAGAAAGAGCAATTCTCAAATTCATATGGAATAACTAAAAACCCAGGATAGCAAAAACTATTCACAACAATAAAAGGACTTCTGGGGGAATCAGCCTCACTGATTTCAAGCTGTACTACAGAGCAGAAGTGATAAAAACTTCATGGTATTGGTACAATGACAAGCGGGTAGATCAGTGTTCTTTAACTATAAGTTAAAGTTCATTGTGGACAGTTTATGCTTTTCTAATGTAGAGAACTTTCTTTGAAGAGACATGTAATTGTGTAGATCTTTAATAACATAAGAACCAAACAGGATGGAATAGATAAGAGGCTCTCCACATGGTACGTGGCACATGCTTTCTGTAATGGGAGCAATCTCATGTCCATTTCTATTCTGTTGACTACACTGATAGCTATATTGTGGTTCAGAAGGAGAAGAATGAAACTGGTCTCTATGTATATGCAGTGCCCTGGCTTGGGTCTGTAACTGTGTTCTTGAATGATATTTTGCTGTGGAACGCCCACATTCACAATGCAGGATTTCAAAGCTGAGCTTTATTACTTGTACACTGCATCTCCTAGCAACCCTGTTTGTATTAATACTATGCATACTTTTTCCTAAACATTACAATAGGATAGAAAGTCTGGAATACATAGTAACTGTCAAATCTATTTTTTCATGCTTAGTCAGTCGTAATGTTGCTTATGTCCTTCAAAAACCAGTCCCATGTTACCATTTCTTTTTCATCACTTCTGTCTTGGTCTATGTCTTCCCAGTGATGTCTTCTGTCTTTTTGTTTTATAATTTATCATGCATATGGTTGTAATAAAGTTCCTTCTAAATACAACTTTGATCTGCCAGTACGTTGTAAGCAAAACAAAACAAATACAAGCATGCACTACCTGAAATTTCCACATTTTCTGTACTATAAAGTCTACATTCTTGACTCTTTCTTAGGATTATTTTTACAAATCACATGTAAATCTACAACTCTCATGTAGTTTGAGAATAATGCATTATAACTGCTTGTTTTCTATACTACAGCTGTTACTTCCACATTCTTCTCATCATTTTCCTTTTAAACAAATCTTTTTGTCTTGTAAACTTTGTTATCAGATCCTTTTTGCCACAAAAGTGTTATTTCTTAGTCAAGTGGGAATAGCCAGTCTTTCAAGTTCTGTGACATTAATTTCTTTACTAGTTTTATAAATAAGTCCAGAGGGTATGTATGTATCTGTCTACAGCTTCTAGATTCTACCCAGAGAACCAGGTTTTCATCTTCTTTTCCCTTGCATTTCTTTAGGGCCTTGCAGTATGTTTTGTTCATAAAAAATTACAGAACAAAATGTAGTTTTGGAAAGAAAAGAAATCATTTAGTATCAATAAATACTAGTTTACAAACCATTCTTGTAGAAATTACAGATATTTTCACTTGGCAAGTTTAGTTTGGTTTCTACATTCCTACTTCACAAATTCATTGCTATATGTTTCCTCACTTTAGAGTTTGAATAAACTAGTTTAACTTGTTCCATTGTTGATTTTCATGCATATTAAAATTGGAGGTTGACTTGTGCTTTTTGGCATATCTCAGAGACTTATTTTACAAACTAATTAAAATATTAAAAGACGTGGTGTATCACAAAAGATATCATCATTAGCCTAGCTGACACTCTAATTGACATTTCCTGGCTCTCCCCTCATTTGCAGATATAAAATGAGGAGATAATGCTAGATTATGAGTATGTAGTACAAGCAAAGGTTTTCCAAAGTTATTTTATTAAACTACTAAGATAAGCACATTAAAATGTTACAGAAATCCAACGTATTACAATATCTCTTAGGAATTAAAAATATTTCATTCTGTGACTTAAACCAGTGTGTGTATATAATGTCTATCTTAGTCTTTATAGAGAGAGTTTTTGCCATTTTTTATAGATTTTAATCATGTTGATAAAACAATTAAATAAATTTCTTGCTCTTCTACAAGATTATGGGATACTCTCAATGCCAAGCATGGGTAGATGCTTTACAATTTTACATCCTCTGCTTACACCCAAATTTTGTAAAGAGAAGATATATTATAGTCCTAAGTACATAGCAGGAGCATGAGGTTCTCTCAGGTGAGTGGATAATGCTAGGCAACTGCTCTAATAGATTTGCTACTTTGCTTAATATCCCCAAGAGCCCAGCAAATCTGTAGAGAGCTTGTCCCCATCAGACCATGAATGACTCGATTCTTTACTTATCCTTAATAATTGAAATGTGTCCCCTTAGTCTAATAATTATAAAGATTATAATTATAACTATATAACTTAGCTGATTCTATTTGCCAAATGCACACTGGGCCTGGATATGATTATGTTTTATAATATGTATTTAATAATTAATTAGTTTATGCAAATAATGGCAAGTTATTTTCTTCTTTTGTTTTGACTGATACAGTACTTTATTCTAGCCTATGGGAATGATGTTTGGAGGCCAAAAATGTAAACAGTACAGTCTTCTTTATACAGTTGACACTGAATTGCTCCTGACCTTTCTTCAGCTTTTCCTGAAGTTATGACATTATGCTTTTTTGATCATGATTGCCAGATGAAGTAGATATGTTTGGCTGGTTTGGTTATCAGAAGAAATATGTGAATGATGTCAGGGTGTAAAGTAGCTCTTTCTTTCTTGACTATAATTTTAGCTTTAGAAATTTCATTTTAATTTCCTTTTATTTCATTACCTTTGTTTTTAATTCTCTATATACATTTACTTATTGGTGAATATACTACATTTCTAATTCTTATATACTATATAGTACAAATACTATATATATTATAACTGCATATATAAGTGTATATATATATATATATATATATATATATATACATTTAAAGAAAAGAAGTATATTCATATTATATATTTCAGTGTCTTTACTCAAAAAGTCAATACTGAACAGCCAGTATTGTGTGAGGAATCTGCATGAGGAGTCTCTGGGATTATGGCAACCAATTACGATATAACTGGCCTATGAATATGTCCCTTCACTTCAGGATAGTTAGCTATGCAGGTGATCTGTACACTACAAACTGCTCTCTAAGAATTTACAAAATCTCATTGTAATTATCAGTACCTGTAAATTGGGTTACTTCTGTTTTCTGAAGTGCCATTAAATGGCAAATGTTCATTGCTTGTCCTGGGCCATGTATTGAAGACTAATAGCTTAGCTACTCTGGCATTTGGTACTAGAAATTTTATTTATTTAGCTTAGAATTACTTTATTTATTGTTAACTACTCCTACATTAGCAAAATAAAAGTATTCTCATCTGATTTGATTTCATTGGACTTTGTGTACTTTTCACTGCTAAAACATGTGCCAAGATCAGTATGCCTCCTTTATGTTCTCCATTGCAATAGTGAAGATATTTTCAAATATAAATTAGCAATAAGACACAACTCATTAGGACTTATGCTGTCCTCAGTAACTAGTCTAATGTAGAGCATTTACTCAGCTCATTAATTCTAGAAATGAAGTCATAAGTCTGATTGTTGTTCATCCAATGAAATGTTATACTACTTCACTCAAACAAACATCCTCTGAAAAAACGTTATTACTGACTCCATATAATGGCCATTCAGAAACAAAAATATTACTTTTATTAAAAGAAGCATTTCTGAAAATCAGATGTGTTACAAACTGGTATTCTGACTATGTACAAATTGGGTGTGAAATGTCAATGTTATTACATTTTGTTCCTGCTTACAGTTCTGTACAGAAGTGGAATAATTCTTGTTTATTTTGATTTGCAGTGTTGCTTATGTAAATCTTGTAAAGCAACAGCATCTTGAAGGACAGGATGGAGCTAAAGATACAGCTTCTCAAACTGTGGAGCACCTCAGTATGAGAGACACAGTGGAGAGTAGCAGGGAAAACATTATCTGCCACAGCAAAGCTTGTTGACGTAACTACAGAATAGCAAAAAGAAGGGTGCTATTCTCATCCTATCCAGTGTAACAAGTTGCCGACACCGTTACTAATATGCTATATTATTTGTCTGTCTGTCTGTCTGTCTGTCTTTCTGTCTGTCTACTTACCTACCATCTATTTATCTCTATCATCAACAGATGTTTCTTTATCTCTCTGTTTATCGTCTATCTACTTATCGTCTGTCTACCATCTTTTTTTAAGCCAGAGAATTTCTGGAGGCATATGTTTGTAGTGGTGGCACCTAGCTCAGAACAGGAAGAGGTAGTTGGTTCTCCCTACTCTGGCCAGGTCTCTCAGAGTGGAGGTAGAATCAAAAGTTTAATGAAGAGGCCATTTCCATATCCTGGTACAACAACCAGAAAAATCATGAGATTCCTGAAAACAAGAATTCCTCTAACTTCTCTGTATACTTAAAATTTTCAGAACCTATTTTACTAAGGGTTCTGAAATGTTTTAACCCTGCTTCTATCCTGTCTTCCAAAGGTAGGGGAGAAAAGATGGTCAGTAGGATAAGGGATGTGGACTTGTTTATAAATAGTTCTTTGGGGTTATTCCAATCTCATTATCAGTATACCAGCACTCCAGTTCAGTAATGTCAGGATACCAACAGTCCAATTCAAGGTGTTACCAAATACAAATCACAAACAACCACATGATCAAGAAAAAAACTCCAGGCCTCTCCTGAATCAACATGAGTCAGAGTCAGAGGAAACAGCAGGAACAGTCAGAATGGCAGGAGTTCTCTGCCATGCCTCACTCAGTAAAGTGAAGATCAGCAAAGACATGAGATCAACAGAGTTGCAAAGCTAAGTATGCAAGTACCCCATCACTGTTCATCCAGTCCCACTTATATTCTCTCCAAACATCATGTGTCCACTCTTCTGTATTGCCCCAGCAAAACATCATGTGCCTCTGCATCACATGATACAACCAAAACTTCCACTTCAGTTCTACAATGCTATGCTATTTTGAAATCAGGAACCAAGTGACTCCAAGATACCCTAGCCTGAGGAATGTTTTTAGTTAAATATATCTTAACCAAGCATCTCAGTGGCTAGTTAAACTTTCTCTCCTTCTCTTTCTTAATACAGAAACTGAGCCACACTGACTCTGACATATCAGGAGGCCCAAACCATGTTACAAACCTGTGGGGTGAATTCAAATTTCTCCTGTTGTAAGTGTTTTCACTCCATCTTTAATTCATCATGATGTTGAGCAGTTAGGGAATCTAGTGCAACTTTACTCTATTTTGATTGTAGGTCCAGAGACTGAGTAGAGGACCTTTAAATATAAAACATGTTCCTACGGCTGTCATGCTCATTATGCTCTGAGTCTGAACTAGTTTTAATTCACAGTGGCATTAATACCATTGTGCTATTATTTTTTCATGTTTCTGATAAATGTGTTCATCTAATAACACTCATTGTATTTTAGCTGAGTTCACAGATCATAAAAGTAAAGCCGGTTATATAAAATTTGAATTTATTCTTAGTGTCTTCCAGCATTGAAATCTCTCTTTTAAATTCTTTTAAGATATTATTGCAGTGATTTATCTTGATTGTTATCTTAATGCATTATAAAGTCACCATGGAAACAAATCTTTGGGTTTATCTGTGGAGAATTATCTTGGCTAGGTTATCTGAGGTGGGAAAACGTGCCAATGGTGTGGGTGCTATCATTGCACGGGATTGTTTCTTCAACTAAATGAAAAAGAGAAAATAAGTTGAGCACAATCATTCAGTGTTTCATGCTTTCAGTCTGTGGGTACCATGTTTGTGGATGCTGTGTGACCAGCTGGCTCTGACTCCCATTATCCTGCCTTTTTTGACATGACAGTCTATACTTTCTATCACTGTCAATCGTGATAGCACCTTTCGTCATTAAATGACAAATGAATTTTTGACAGGTACTGTGTTAAATCAATGAGACAAGTGCCTGGTGCAATTATATAAATGACAGTTCATATATTTTGTTTTTAACATATTTTTTATTTTATATGCATTATTGTTTTGCCTGCATACATACCTGTGAAAAGGAGTTAGATCTTGGAGTTACAGACAGTTGTGTTCTACCATGTGTTCTGAGAATTGAACCCGGGTCTTCTAGAAAGAACAGTCAGTGTTTTTAACTTCTTAGCCATCCCTTCAGCCCCTTTCCCCCTTTAATGAAAAGATTTATTCATTTATGTATGTGAGTGTTTTGTCAACATGTGCATTTGCACACCAGAAAAATATCCTGGATCCCACAGATCTACAGTTACAGACATTAGTGTGCTACTGTATGGGTGCTAGAAAATCAACTTAGCACTTTTGCAAGAACAGCCAGTGTTCTAAACTGTTGAACCATCTTTAAACCCCTTATGTATTTTTAATTAACGTATATTAATTCTGTATACTAATAATATCCAGAGTGATATTTTTTTCTTATTAAAATTTCTACTTCTTTCCCCCTTTCTTTCCCTCTCATCTTTCATGTAACCACACCTCCCAAATCCACATACCTCTCTTCTTCAATCTTTGTTATTATGTATGCATGTGAAATAAAAACAGGTAAATACCTCATGCTGAATCTATTCAATGTTGCCTACGTGCTTATGCTTTAGTGGTGATCTTAGAATTGTTTCAGTCTTAATTGGACTACCACATTGTTAAGATTTCAAGGGAGTAGCTTCCCTGTCATATTTAAAAGGCAAAATCTCACAGCAGATTTTCTGATGTTCCTTCTCTTACAATCATCTCTCATCCTCTTCCATGGATGCATTCTTAAGACTTGGGTATTTGTGTTATGTTGTGGATGTGTCAATTTGAATTAAGCATTCACTTCTCCATTTTGACTAGTTGTGGCTTCATGTAATGGTCTAATGTTGAAAAACAAAGAAGTTTTTTGAGTGAGGGATGAGATCTACATTTATCTCTGTGTATAAAGACAAGTATTTGAAATGCAGTTAGGAAATATGTTGGTTTGAGAAATTGGCAGAAATTTCCCAAAATCCACCAACTCACTTGCCATGTATGGATGACTACGTTTATAAACCAGGCATTATTTTATTTTTGTTAAGTAGGGACTTGAGTCCATTTTAACAGCCATTATTTATACCCAAGATGTAAGTATCATTAATTCACCTTTAGAGATATATTGCTATACAGATACTACTGTGGTTTGTAGGCATCCTAACCTAGAAAGACTCAATTGTTTTCCTCACTTTGCATTTTGTATATACCCGTGTGGTATTATGAAAGCTAGTTCTCATAGAAGAGGCTTTCAGTTCAGTTCCAGCTCAAACCTTGGAGTCAATATCCAAAGTGCAAAAGTGTTTTCAATATAGGGACTTAACTATATAGAGTGAAATTTCTCCTTATACCGTCAGCATGCAATGATCTAATATATGTCCTCTTTCTTGTCCTTTCCAAATTTTTCATAATTATCATTAAATTGGTATACTAGTTAAGGAGAGCAATGTGCAGTTGTCACATTGTCCAGATAAGCTGCACTCAAGCATAAATCCAAAGGGAAAAATGAAAATATTATACTAAAACATGAGCTGTTCACTTTGTTTATATGAGCACTAATATATACAATAAAATATTATTCCATCATAAAAATAAAAATTTACCATTTGGATGGATACTATATAGAAAAGGGGACATCATAGTACTTGAAAAAAGCCAGACATAGATAAACAAGTTCTATGGAGTTCTTCCTAAAAGTTCAAAAAAAAAAAATCAATTATCAGTCAATAGCCTCTCTCTCTCTCTCTTTCTCTCTCTCTCATCTTAAACATATTCCTGTCTATCTCTACTTCTCTCATACCACTTTGTTTTAGGAAAATATCCCCATCAATATAAAACAAACAAAATTCCTGAAAAGCAGAGACTGAGTACTTTTAAAACAAGTTACAACATAACAGAACACCACTTGAATAGGACATGGGAATGCTGTAATCAAACACCTTCCAGCTGGTATTGGAAAACAAAGACCAAAAGAGAAAATCTTAAATAGAGATTTCTATTCAATTAATCTCATATGCTTTGCAAACTCACTTCCTATTTAAAAAAAGTTAATTGCCTTTTAAACAGTAGTTCTACTTCCCTGATACTTGTTTGACATCCCTAGATACTGCATTGCCCTGTACTTGCCTTGAGTGTAAAGGCTATGCCCTGTTCAGCCTTCATTTTTTTTTTTTTTTGGTTTTTCGAGACAGTGTTTGTCTGTATAGCCCTGGCTGTCCTGGAACTCACTCTGTAGACCAGGCTGGCCTCGAACTCAGAAATCCACCTGCCTCTGCCTCCCGAGTGCTGGGATTAAAGGAGTGTGCCACCACTGCCCGGCCCAGCTCAGGCTTCTAAGAGCCTGAGCATCACAGGGTGCCTTATTTTTAGCTTCCTGAAGCACTGTCAGAACAAGCAGTGGGGATAACAACAGGACTGAAGCTGCTTTAAAGCATTCAGGACTAACTACATTCCTCAGGTTGGTTGCTATGAATAGAATTGTGTCTTTTCTGGCTGACATATTGGGAAAGAAGTCGTCTTGCTAGGATAAAACTGAAAAAGAAATAAATAAGACAAGGTTCCACCGCTGACCATAGTCTGAGAATGAGACCTCAACTGCATCCTCCTCCCCAAGCTTCCTTTATTTAATGCCAGTGATTTGGAAGCCCATTCATTTCCACTTTAATTCCATGGTTTGAAATTCATCTACTTTATCAATGAGCTTCGTTCAAACTCTTCAAATACTTCAGGGGTGTTTTTGTACTTCCTTTTCTGTAAGATATATCTCGGTGTGCCCATCACTTTGACCACATAAGTCAACAACTGTGAAGATCTCGCTTGATTTTTAAGCTAACCATTATTTATTGGTGTAGAGTTTATTGGTTCAGGAAAGATGAAACTATTTTTAATAAATTAATTTATTTCAGCCACAGTGATAGATGACCATCTTTTGTTCACTAGGTATCTCTGCCCCATTTTCCTATCAAGTAACTTGATGTGCACCTTTTGATCCTTCAATGATTATGGATAATGTGGTTTTAAAAAAAGGCACAAGTATACCCCATTCTATTAGACAGTGTATATACACTGGGGTGCGAATGATATCTCTTATTTCTATAGATTTCTTCTCTATAAACATTCTTGAAAAAAAATCTTCAGAACTAAGGGAGCCAAGTGCTTGGCTATCATAGGAACACCTAAATGACTAGAAAGCCCACCCTACTTCACTCGTAGGAAAGAACTACAAGGAACTAATGACTGTTCAGTGAACAAGCATTACCTGTCCCAAGAACGAGCTCCATTAGTTTTATTAGAGTCTGATGCAAAGTTGTGAGCCTTGAAGTCATACACATACCACTGATGAAACACACTCAGTTTTTTTACATGTACATACTCATTTATATATGTATGTGATAATAATAAAGTAAAAGAGGATATCAAATTGAGAATAGGGAGTGAAGTGATTCAAGGAAGGATACTGAGAGAGGGCTATAGAGAAGAAATGAAGGAGAGAAATTGATATAGTGGCACACTTTTTTTCCCCTAATAAACACCTATTAAAATACAACTAAAAGTTGTGTGAACAACTTCATAAAATTTCTTCAAATAACAAAGTAAATGTCCAACAGGAAAAAAATATCAAACAAACATCTCTTTGATTCTGTGCAAGGCAACTAAATTTATCTATACCTTCTGCCTTATTCAGAAGTCAAGAGGGAGATGTGACAATAGGTGTGCACTGCAATGGAAAAGACATGCCTATACTCCAACTTGGGTGGAAGTGTGTGATGGGTCATCTAAAAGCTAAGGCAGAGGTGGGAACCTGTGGGAACTGAGGCAATTAAAAGTAAGTGTGCATATGGGGAGTTCTGGAAGGATAACACATAAAGATCTCTACACAGAATCCTGATGATTTTCCATTCTGCTGAACAAAGTTGACCTATAAAATATGGGAAGGATAGAATAGATCTTTAAAACTTTTGTTCAAGTAGAAATTCTCTCTCTTTCTCTCTCTCTCTCTCTCTCTCTCTCTCTCTCTCTTTCCATCTCTCTCTCTCTTTCTCTTACTCTGTGAGTGTGTATGTGTGTGTGAGTGCTTGTGTGCATGTGTTTCTCTGTGTGGGAATGCTTTGTTTTTGTATGTTGTTTTAGTTACCATCATTCAAATAAATAGGTGTCAAAATATCAATCATGAAAATTTTCAAAGATTATATGTGACAGAATAGAAACTTATAAAATGGCTTGGGAAAGTCTCAAGTAAACAGAATACAGCATTTGATGATTGAAAATACAAGACATTAAGTTCTGAAAAATAAAAATGCCCAGTTGTCAACAAAATAATCAGAAGGAGTACTAAATAAATAGACAGAAATTGCATTGGAAGAAGTTTAAAGACGTTACTCCATAAACAATTATTTTAAAATGAGTGCCTTACATATGACAAAAATTTGAAGTCCCAAAGGAAGACATCCAGACAAAGCTACAGCAAAGTAAGAAGACAGTAAATGAATAAGAGGATGCTGGGTGCATTGCTATAGAGGTATGCCTACTACCCACCCTGGTTTAACCCTTGCCTCAAGAAACATTGTAGAACAGTAAAATGAATATCAGATTTAAATGTTAGATAGAAGAGAAAATAAGAAAAATGTTTGCTAATATAAGTATTTCATATATATATATATATATATATATATATATATATGACAATGTGTACCATGTACAATATTTTTTACTAAAGCAGCTAAAAATCAAATGATAAAAACAATTATAACTCTATTTATTTTACTATATGTATTTTATCATATGCATTGCAAATAAAAGTATGAAGGGATCATTGGTCACATAAAAAAACAGTACAGAGGATAATACATTTTATGCAATTGAAATGAAATGGTTATGAATTCAGGTTAGCTCAAGTTAATTACTGTATTTGATGTGACAAAGAAGGTAGTTATAGATTACATAGAAAAGAACTAAGTAGAGACTAAGAATATGACATTAAACAGCAATAACTAAATTGAATGCAAAGGTGATATAAACAAGAAACAAAAATTCCACCAAGAAATCAGGAAATAATTGATGAAAATGTCAGCAACAAGATCATCCAGGTATGAGCATCTCATCCCCAGGATGAACTGTCCAAACAGAAGAGATTAGAGCATAGTTTAGAGAGGGTTTAGAAATATATGCCCAACCCACATAGTTCTGTATGAGATCCACTTTCAAGGAAATTCAAGCTTCACAAAAAATAAAGGAAAAGAGACTGTAATCCATAAAAACAATAACCAGAGAGTGCAGCTTTAATTATACCAATATCAAAAAATGTAGACTTTATGCCAAGAACACTTTGTAACCAATGGAGAAATTTATACTGTCATATATTTTAGATTTCAGACTACAAATGGAATAAAAGAAGGAAAAGAGGAAGGAAGACCACTGAACTGCAAACCCCAGTTATGTTTCTCCTGAGCTTGACAGGGAGGAACAAAGGAAGATGAATGGGAAAAAAGAGAAAGGAATTTCTGAGGAAAAAATAAAGCACGAAAAGGAAGGAAGTCTGGGTGTGGTTGCAGAGCCAGAGAGATGAGCAACAGACACCATGACACCTATTCCTCTTTTTTATTTATTTTTTTTTTACAAAACCCAGACACTATTGTGGATGCCAAGTAGTGCTTGCTGAAAGGAGACTGAGATGGCTGTCTCCTGAGAGGCTATGTCAGAGCCTTAAAAATATTAGAGGTGGATGCCCGCAACCAACCGTTGGACTGGGCACTGGGTCCCCAATTAGAGATAGGACTGAAGAAGCTGAAGGTCTTTGTAACCTCATAGGAAGAACAACAATATCAAACAACCAGACTCATCCCCCTCCCAGAGCTCCCAGAGACTAAATCACCAACCAAGGAGTACACATGGACAGACCCTTGGCTCCAGCCATACATATGAAAGAGGATGGCCTTGTCAGGTTTCAATGGGAGGCCCTTGGTCCTGTGAAGCCTGGATGTATTCCCCAGGGTAGGGGAATTCGAGGGCAGGGATATGGGAGTGGTTGGGTGGGTGGGGGAATACACTCATACAAGCAGGGGGAGGGGGATGTGATACGGGTTTTCAGGGAAGAGACCAGGAAAGGAGATAACATTTGAAGTGTAAATAAAGAAAATATATAATAAAAAAAAATGACACCCTTTCCTAATGATGTCTCATTCTTGGGGCTATAGTTCCTCAGGTTACAAAACTGTTCCCCATCACTTTGAATTAAAAAACATATAACTGGTAACCTATGTTTGCCTTGAAATATGTAGTGCACTCATTGCTTATTTGTTCAATTTTGAAGATTTAGTAGAAAACCTTTTTTGTCTCTGAACAAATTACAGCCTGATACTCACCATCAATTGACTTATACAGTTTAAATAATAATACTTGGTACACTTGAAACATGGCATATTGAGTGATATTTTGAACCATAAATAGACTCTCCTTTTGAAAGTTTTGGATGGATTGGGTATATTCCTGTTAAAGGATATATGTAAGTTTTTTCAGCCATTGTATGTCCCAGGGTAACATGAATAATGCTCCCCTTTCAACAAGTGAGACCCTGATGCTCCAAATTTGTTCACATATAACTACATAAATTAAAGACTCTTTTCTGGTTGGATAGTGTAAAAGATCTGAGAGTCTGGGAGGAAGAAATTGTTCTGGATTATTTATGGTGATCTTAAAAATCATGAGAGAGAGAGAGAGAACTAGAGAGAGAGGAAGGGAGGAAAAGAGAGAAAAAGAAGAAGAACAAGAACAAGAACAAGAACAAGAACAAGAAGAACAAGAACAAGAAGTACAAGAAGAACAAGAAGAAGAGCAAGAAGAAGAACAAGAAGAACAAGAAGAACAAGAAGAACAAGAAGACGACGACTACAACGACAATGTGTGAATATGTATTATATTTTCTTTAGCAATTCATTATTCAATAGGCTGGTTTTCCCTTCTGTCTTTAAATATATATATATTTAAATATGCCTTGTGTTTTTACATGACTTCCCTTCATAATAGTTTGACATTAAAAAGAAAGAATACAAAAATCATTTCTACCTAACTTTCCTTTAGTCATGACACTAATTATGCAATAGAAATCAACCTAGAGTAACCTCACCCTTACATATATCAATAATGGCTTCACCAGTGGCACTCTCAGCAGCTTTGTATAAGTGACCCTCTTTACTCACATAGTCAACAGTATTAATTTTCATTCTCAAATTGATAATAGACATCCTAACTGAAGTAAAGTGGAATATCAAATATGTTTTCATTACCTGATGACTTAAAATATTGAACAAATTTTCATTAATTTGTTAGTCATTTATATTTTGTTTTTGAATTTAAATTTTTGCAGTTCTTTATAAGTCAAGGATATTAATTTCCCAGACATAATAGGCAATAATGTTGTCTATTATCTATGATGTTTATTTACTAGTTATTATTTCCTTTGTTGAGCAGATTTTTTATTTCATGTAATACCATTCATTAAATCTTGATGTTAATTCCATTGAAGACTTTATATAATGTTTTTGATCATGCCCGTATCTCTAGAGATTTCCTTTACAAATTCCAAATTTCTGAAGTTTTTTAAAGTCTAGATATGTGTGCAATTTTTTTTTTCTTTGTGCAAAGTGAGAGATACAGGTCTACTTTCATTCTTCTAAATGATGTAACCACATTATTCTAATGCCATTTCTTTAAGAGGATGGGTTTTCTACCTGTGTTTTGACTGTTTTGTCAAACCTTAGATGGTTATAACTGTGTAGGCTAATTTCTATGTCCTCTGTTCTATTCTACTTGTCAACATGTTTATTTTGGTGAAAATTCCATGATATATTTGTGTAAAGGGAGGTTCTGATACTAATGTCTAGTTTACTAATTGGTTCTTGATTTGTCAATAAAGAAGGCCAGGATCCAGTTGCTGGGCAGAAGGCATAGGTGGGACTTCAGGGTCACAAGAGTAAAAGGAGACACAGAGAATGGAGAAGTAAAAGGAGAGAAGGGGTTTTTCTGCCATGCTGTGGAGGAAATGGGACACAGCCACCATGTAAGGCCTCAGGGACAGCTAGGGGCGGCCCCCACTACGGTCAGTATGCCAAAGATGTTTCATGGTGGCTAGCTGATGCAAGCCACTAAGTTTATGTCAGAAGGAGAGATGGAGTTAATAAATTGATAAGGGCATGCATTTCCAGGTGGGAGGTATTTGCGCTCAGCAATTGTGCTTAGCAGGCAAGTTCTAAAGAAATAAAGCTGTCAGAGTGTTTTATGTCCACAGATTCAAGGGTCTTGGGAGTGGGCTAGTTGCTTGGTCATCTCCTGGAGCTTAAAGGCATGTAGAAAAGAAACTCAGGTTGCAGGTGGCTGTTGCTGTTCCCAGAGCTGAGCCAGGTGGAACATAAGGGACCCAGGAGGGGCTGGTAGCACAGCAGCTGGACAAGTCTATAATGTGTTTTTAAAACTACGTGTAACATATTTGTTACAATGGTTCAGTAATGTTATTGAGATCAAGTATTTTGATATCTATAGCAGTATATTTTCTGCTTAGCAAAGATTTGGATATATGTGGTATTTTTCATTTTCACATAAATTTTTAAATTATTTCATTCTAGTTAAGTAAGGGTCATCATTGGGAATTTTATTTTAATTTTATTCTGCCTATCCAATGAAAGAGGGTCCTTATTTATTGTCTAGTGTCTTCTTCAAATTATTTCTCCAGTATAATAAAGTTTTATTCTACATCAATTTTTTTTCTTGATTATGTTTGTCTGTAGATACCTTTTGGGCATATTGTAAGTAGGGTTTCTTTGTAAATAAGTTTATTAGTAGTACAGTGAAATACTATTAACTCTATAAGCTGACTTTGTATCATGTTATTTGGTTTCAAATGATTTGTCAGTACTAATATTTTTCTTTTGGAGTATTTATGTCCTGAAAGTACAGGATCATGTCATGTAAATTAGGATTAACTATATTTCTTTTCAAATTTCATCCCTTTAATTTTGTTCCTTTACTCTATTGCTCTAGCTAAACCTTCAGGCATTAAATTGGTAAGAACTGAGAGAAGTGGGTATGACTATCTAGATTTGATTTTTAAAATGTTCTCATCTTTGCCACATTTTTGAAACATTGGCAATAGGCTGCTATCCACAGCCTTTTTAACCCTGAGATCTACAACTATGCCTAGATTTTTTCAAGGATTTTATTAGGAAGAGATGTTGACATTTCTCAGAAGCCTTTTCTGTATCACTTATACCCATGATATGATTTATTTTCTTAACTATGTCCAAATGCTCCATAATAGTTGCTAATTTGTTTATATTGAATTCATCTTGGATCAATCAGATAAAATCCATTTGGTCATGGCACATATTCTTTTTTTATTATTATCTTTAATCTTTTTTTTTTCTTTTTCTGTCCAGTCATTGACCCCCTCCTGTTCTGCTCTCTGACAGTTCTTCATCCCATTCCTCCCTCCCTGTCTCCAAGAGGATGTCCCTACCCTCTCACACTCCCTACACCCACAGGACCTCCCCATTCACTGGGGCCTCAAGTCTCTCTAGGGTTAGGTGTATCTTCTCTCAGTGAGACACATAGTCTTCTTAATGTGTTCATCAATTCAGTTCATGTGGATTTCATTGGGAATTACGGTGTTTTTGTTAATGAATGTAATTCTCCATTATTATATTATATATTTTGTGTGTGTGTGTGTGTGTGTGTGTGTGTGTGTCCTCATCTGCTTTTGGCAATTATAGAAAGGTATGTGAAAGAACTTAGAGAAGGGGCCCAGGATAAATACCCCCACTTTGATCTTTAGCTACAGAAGGATTCATGATAGGGTGTAGCAAGTTGAAGGTGTAGAAACACAGGTAATTAACTCAACACTCCAGTCATGTAGATACACTTCTCAAACATAGTGCATTTGGAAGTCAAGTGTTTCCAAAATATTTGTTATTTAAAATAGCTGCTGTTTTAAAACTGAGCTAACTCTATAGATATGCTGATACTGAGCTTAAAGGCCATAAAGTCCATTTTATTCTTACTCAAAAAACTAAAATATGGCCTTTAGCTTGCTGAATCCAACAATTCCAATCAATCTTTTATTCTCAGATTCTATAATACATTCTATTGTAGCTTCTCCAAGTTGCGTATTGGTGTATGCTAACCAAAGAGATTTGTCTGTAAATGTTTGATACTTATATCAAATAATTAAATGAAATTCTTAATTTTTAATTTTAGGAATTCTAAAAATTCCTAGTAATTATTAGTCAGTGATTTTTGAAAGTCAGTCTCAGGACTGGGGAATAAACTATAATATTTAGTAAGCTATTTGATGATTCTCATAGAAACCAAAGTACCATTGAAAATCATTCTGAAAACATGAATTCTTACATTTGGTCCAGAATAGAATATTTTAAGAAGATTTAGAATTACTTACAGTTTATAAGTTATTGTCTTTAGAACCATTTTTGAGACTATAGTAGAAAGCTTTTATTTTCTATAACTTTAAGTTACTATATAGACTAATGCATTTTTGAAAACACTTAAAAATTGCCAAAATTTTGCTATTATATGCATCTTTATTGTATCAACAGATTGGCTTCTTTTACAATTTTTACATGTCTTTTAAAATAAATACTGCTTTGGTTTAACCAACTTAAAATTCTTGTGTAATAACATTCTGTATATAAACAAAACAATGAGCTTATTGAAGGAAAATTTCCATGCTTGAAATGTGTTTTTTTTTTTTTTTTTGTGAGGTATCTGTTAGGAAGAATTATGCTTAGCCCTGCTTATGGACAAGAAGTTATACAAAACAATCTCAGAGTGTAGAACAGTAGGGGATGCTTGTACTGAGTGAGCCTGTGTTTTATACTACATTTTTCATTTTGCTTTTAAAGATGATATACTGACATGTTTTGAAAATCTAAATGTTTTAGATTTATTTATTTAGTTATTTATTTAGTGAATATGAGTGCTTTACTTATACTATGTGTGTACACCATGTGTGTGGAGAGTCAGAGTCGGGCAGAAAACAGCACTGAATCCCTGGGTCTGAAGCAATAGAGAATTCTGGGAATTGAGCCCAGTTTATTTGTAACAACAATAAATACTCTTCTGTTCGATCTCCCATCACATGAAGATATTAATATAATGGGACTCAAAAGAAAACCAAATAAACAGAAGAAAATAAACGTGAAGTTTTCCTGGAGTACTGCCTCCCATTCTAGTTCACCATTTAGGACTCATTTTTTTAAAAAAATTATATTAGTTATTTTCTGTGTCATAGCTCAATAGTTAATTGAGCATTGGTCTTAGCTTGGTTAAATATTACAGTAATGAACAAAATTAGGAGTAAGAAGTTTTAAATCATACCTTGAGAAAATATTTCAATTGTTTACAACATAGTTATCGTTACAGTCTATATTCCAAATATGTTATGAGGGAGGTGAAAATAAGTGTGATAAACTCAGCTACATGATCTGGCAACATCCTCATAAATGCATTTCAACTAGTACTACCTTTGATGCAATTTTTGTCAGTTATTACCAAACAGGAAATATTCTTTTAAAAATATTTCTGTGAAGATGCCCCACTCTTTCTATTCTCAGGGACTCATCCTCAAGCTCACTCAAGCTTTGCAAGTAACCTCTGTGAAAAAGAAGAAAGCAGATGCCCAAATGAACCCAGACCCAATGGAAAGTCAAGAATTAGCCTAAAGACTCATGGCTCTTCTATTAGGTTTAGGGAACCCTACTAATCTGGGTTGTTTACGTGAATTTATACAATAAGAGAAATAATTTAAAAGGACAAGAAGAACTAAATACTTACTTAAGAGCAGAGACAAATAATACAGCTAAGGAGTGGCAAAAAAGAAGTTATACGAGAGTAAAGGACCAAGAGAGACAGAGGCTCCTGGTACTGCATCAATAGCCCAGCTTCACAGATGGGTGAACACAAACTTGTACTTAAACCACTTCAGTTAGTTCCTGAACTGTTCAAAACCAATGTCTTCAACTACAAAATGAGAAATGTAATGAATAGTGGTTCTGAGTTTTAAATAGGTTATAAAGAGATTAACATTAGATGCTGTCAAAAAAAATCTCTGAATAAAATATTGATGTACTTTCTAAACTTGAGATTGCACCTACTGTCTAATATAAATCTGATTATTCAGGCAGCATTTCAGACATTGATCAACCTCCACTGCATAAAAACATTGGCAAAAACTGTGCAAAAACACATGAATCACTGAGGATGCAAGTTCCAAGAGAAGAGAGCATTTGGCCTGAGTCGTAGCTCTAGACAATGAGCAATAGCAAGTACATAGAAATATATTTGTAGAACATAAAAGAATTCACCTATGTGTGGAGCATACAAAAAAATTCACCTATGTGAAGGATCCCTGCCAACTTGAATTTGGCATGGATCTGTGCTGGAACAAGAAACTTTTCAGAGACAAATTAACCACATGCTTTGATTTAGCACTAAGAATTCTGGGGGAAGGGGCTAACCAAATCTACAGGGATGACCAAGTGGAGTGCTGGAGCGATTATGTGCCACAGAAAAGAAACTTCAGCTATATCCCAAAGACACTTAGGCCATATGTTGTTTTTGGCTGTAACAAGAAAAAACACATTCCACTCCACTGCATGCGTGGCCATTGCATATCTTCCCTTCTATGCTTCCCTATCAGTCACTTGCACTCTGTTTCTTTCCATCTTCTTCGCTCTTATACCCCTTCATTTCCTCACCTTTTCTTCACCCTTCCATTCTTCTTGTGTTTCCTTTCTGTCTTTCCTTTCCAAGACTTATCCATTATCCACCTTTAAATGGAACATTAGAAAAAAAGCCTACTTGAGAATCGTTTATAGCAGGTTTCCTTGAATTGGAAATGGTTGTGGTTTCTATTACTTCAATGAAATAGCATGACTAATGCAACTTAGGGGGAAAAGGGAGCATTTGGCTTTAGTTTCCATATAATAATTCATCATTGAAGGAAGTCAGGACAGGAACTAAAACAGGTCAGGAACCAGGAGGTAGGAGTTAATGCAGAGACCATGGAAAGCTGCTGCTTATTGGTTATCTCAGCCTACTTTTTTTTTTTTTTTAATAGAACTTAAGATCTGGAATGACATCACCCAAAAAGGGCTATACCCTCCAGATCAATCACTAAGTGACAGGATGCCCTACAGATTTGCCTGTATCCTGACCTTATGGAAAAAATAGATATTTTTTTCTTTTAGAGTTTCAGAATCATGAGTGATAGTTGCAAAGGTTTAGGGTGGCCTACCTATACCTTTTAATATAGACTATGTATTTCTAAGGCCTTTTTTGTGTAACTTACTGGGGAGATGTGAATAAATTTCTTTTAGCCTCAGGTAGGTTGTGTCTTAGTTAAGGCTTTCGTTGCTGTTAGGTGATGCCGTGACTAGGTCAACCTGTGGGAAAACATTTAATTGGTGCTGGTTTACAGTTTCAGAGGTTTAGTCAGTCCATTTTCATCATAGTGGGAAGCATGGCAACATCTAGGCATCTGGAACTAGAAGAGCTGGGAGTTCTATATCTTGATCCAAAGACATCCAAAGGCGACTCCCTTCTGAAGGCAACCAGAAGGAGGCTCTCTCTTCTGCAATGGATAGAGTTTGAAAATAGAAACTTAAAGCCTACTCCAACAGTGACTCACTTTCTTTATTATGTACACACCTACTTCAACAAGGCCACACTTCCCAATATGTCACTTCCCTTGGCTCAAGAATAATCAAACTGTCACAGTCCACCATAGTTACCAATAACAAATCAACAAGTCTATCATCGTGAACAAGTTATATTATTGAGAATGCTTAGTGTAGTATGGGCAAGGGTTTACTTAAAGGAGCATAGGTGACACAAAAGAAGCTTTGTCACCTGAAAGCTTACACAGCTTGGGAGCTGACTAATAGACCGAACACTAAATCTCTAAAGCTTTCTACTGTAACTGCAATCTTTTCTACCTGTCCTCTTGTTACAAGAATAACAACTCTGAGACTTATTTATTTATGAATAAATGCCTAGGCTATAAACTTTGGCTCTCTCCCTGAACAGCTCATAACTTATGTAACCTGTTTATGCTAGTCTATGTCTGTCCCAGTTTCATGCACCCAACTTCCTGAGAGTTGGCATGAATCTCCACTCTTTCCCTCTTTCCCAGAATCCCATCCTTTCTACTTGAACTCCCATCTCTTATTTTCTCCTCAGATAATAGCTCATAAGATTTTTATTGACAGGTAATGCTTCCACATAGAACATAAGAGAGGCCTTCTACATTCAAGATAAGACAGAATAAGCTCCATGAGCTGTTCTTCTTTCCCTAGCGATAATTTTTATAACTGTAGGAAGAGATTAAATGAATATTGAAAGTTTCTCTCCTGAGCTCTATGAGATAACCATTAGCTAACTGAGTTTTTGGAGTCTCCTTCCTCCATCCAGCTGACAATGTTTCAACTCAGAGAAAACAGCAATCCCCTATCCATATACAAACCCATCTATTGGGAGAATGGTGATATTATTAACTTCATACTCATCATCTAGGCCACCTGACTCAAGTCTTAGAAGCACCACAACATCAAACTCATGACATTTTATTGCTCCGTTCTCTGGGGGAACATGGCTCGAGCAAACTGGAGAAGTCACACTTATAAGTGTTTTCAAATAAGTGGACAGGTACAGGTTTCAAATCTATTCATTCATTCATTCATTCATTCATTTGATTATTTGTTTGGCCACTACAGTACTTGTAAGGCACTTCCAAACCTTCTCCTTTACTTAGATAAATCACTATACTGTGAAAACTATATATAAAAACAAATCCAGAATTATAAATGTGGAGTGATCAAGAGGGTGGAGCTGCTGCATCTGTCCTGCTGTCATTGACACTAAAGTATGGAAGAGCAGATCCCAAATGTTGTTCTGTGAGTAAAGTCGGAAAAAGGGAGGCATGGAAGAGGGGTGTTGGAAGAAAAGGAGCTTTTCCCTGAGGAGTCCTTCAGAACGTCTCACCACATGAAAAGACACCAGAGCACAATTATCTTTTGCTGCGAAGGTGGTCATTAGAATGGAAGCTTTTCTTTTACCTATAATTTTCAAAAACAAAGTATAAAACAGTAGTAGACCAAACTCAAACCTAAGTTTTTAAGAGGTTGGAGAGACTTATCTTCCTCTCTGTGTTATTTTCTGGTAGTCTCTGAATTAAACTGGAAACTTTTGTTTATAGTGACAAAATTCTTACTCTTCCCTGTGATCTGGAACTTTCCTGTCTTAATGTGATGCAGCCAGTGAAGCACACCTTAGGAACTACCAAATAATCTAATTTAAATCTCTTAACAAGCCTGTACAAATAATAGCTTAAAAATCCATCTGATTTTATATAAAAATCTTGTGTCCATCTTCCCCTTCTTTAAAGGTCTCTTTGTTAATTTTCCATGCTTAAAATCCATGTTCAAATTTCTTTTAGTAACTTCAACTTTCTTTTATATTGACTAATCCTGACACTCCTTTACAAGACAAAGATCAAGATTCACACAAATGTATCAAGAATAGAATCCCAAGGCTGCTACAGTTGACATGTGCAGTATTGCCCTTGCCTCTGCCCCTTCCCTCAACCCCAGTCAATGTTTTCTGAATCAAGGGGTAGAATCAAAGATTCTAAGATGAGCATTAACCCGGAGCTCTCTTGATTGAATAATTATTGATTCAGTCCTAAGTCAAATTCCAATAAAACATACCCAATAGTTTCATACCTTTCTTTTAGGAGCCACAAATTCTGGTGAAGTACTTTTCTTGGTTTATTGTGGTCAAGTAACTTGACAACTAGCTTTCAGACCTTTAATTTTTCATCAGTTAATGCAGAATCTCTTGTTAGCATCATTACATGTGGCTTGCTTTGTTTGATAACTTTACATTAATATTAGAAGATTACTAGAACTTCAAGATATTTTATTTGTGAAACCGCTAATTTGTAAGCTGGCAGATAAATAATTGACTACACAGATAATGAAACAAGTATCAAAAGGCAAAAGGCAGCATATGCTCTACAATCTAAGTGCTTAGTGTCCAATGTTGGCAAGGGCTCATATTTCCATAGATGTTTGTTGTTATTGTTTTCTTATGTTTAGTTTTCTTTTGTAGTTAATGTCAGTATTTTAAAATAAAATGATAGGATTTGTTATTTTCTGGTCAAAATTATGGATTTTATATCATTTTCCTAAAAACTGTGATTAATTTAATTTGTCTATATAATAGATTAAAGACAAGTTTCAGAGTACTAGAGCCAAGGTCTGAAGCATCCTTTAGATAGAAATTAGTGAAATTATCCTTATCAGAAAACTTGAAGAAAAAGAGGGGAAGTGAATGTCAATTCTTCTGTTTCTACAGGGCAACAAGTCTTGGTACTTAACACATAATCAAATGAAACACTTAAATAAACTCCATGGTCCAATTAAAAGTGCAGTTGAGAAAAATAATGTTCTTTACTAGTGAAGCTTTATAAAGACACATTTTTATAGTTAGGCTTTGGCTTTGAAAAAAACACAAGCAAAGTTATTACAGTTTAGTAACAGTGTTATTGTCATTGTTTTGAGGACAGTTATCATGCCATTGCAATTTCCAAAAATACCCATTTGGCTGCTGGTGCTAGACAGGCTGTGAGCAAACTTCAGCTTTTTCTATAGGATGATATTCTACCATCTGTTTATCGATTCTACCCTGTCCTAGAAAGAGCTGTGTGACGTGGGACAGCTTATGTGTTGCCACTGAAACAAAAACTGAAATTGAAAGAGAGAAGACACTCAAGTACACACACACACACACACACACACACACAGACACACACACAGACACACACGTACTTTATGGAAGATTTTTATAGACAGGCAACATGCTTCCTGGTGTGGTGTCCTATCTTAATTTCCACACTATTTCTAGGTTTACAGAGGACAGCTATTACTGAGGCTAATGTACAAATGAACATAACTTGAACATAAGCACTAGAAGCAATCCAACCTCCAGCCAGGAATATTAAGCAATTTCTGCTGCAGTCCAAAGTGAATTATAAACGAGGACAACAAGGACCAGGCTTTCTCAATATGTGCCATTTCTTTCTACTACATAAACTGCCTCTCAGTATGAGCCACCAAAGTATGTGCTCTAATAGCTCTTTAGTCTTTGAGAGATATTTAGGAAGCTTCATTAGCTGTTAACTGAAATAGCAACCCAATCCATAAATGGTATCATTTTCCCACAGGCATTTTTAACTTTGATGAATCTTGTGCATATTTCCTGAGTTGAGTAGAGGACCTGCATGCATTCCTGGGTCTTGAGATGGAAGGCATGAGACAATGGAGAGAGACCAGAGAGTTGCACAACTCTGGACAAGGCATACTCTAATAGAGAAGGACATTGGAATTGAAATAGGTGAATGCGAGATATTAGCCAAAAATAAATAGCAGTTTAAAAATGTACATTCAGACTACCCTCCTCACCACAATTTATAGTCCCATTGACATGGGAGATGAACACTTGCATGAGGTATTTAATTCCTTTTGGAAGTTATTAGGAAAAGACACGTTTAAGAATCCATGTGCAACCTTTGAAAGGGAGTGTCTAGTGAGAGACTTTTAGGTACATTTGAGTTTTGCTGGCCATCCAGCTGCTCTCTGGATTTGTGTTCCAGATATGATGTTTTTATCCTGTGAATGACAGTGCTATCTGCAAGGGTCCTTTTCTAGGGTCTGGGTCATGTTTTGTGTCTTTAGCTGATGATACCATGTCATCTTCTCTTTTTCAAAAATGTAGCTTTCCTGTATGTTTCCTTCTAGTGATTCAAAACTGATCAGTGCAATATTACTGACCATAGTTTGTTTACATATGTTACTTCTTAAACTCACATAGAAGTCAACTCCATAAGAATTAACAGGTAGAGTGGGACAGGTATGATTTAAGGTCAAAGTTAGTCAGTGATATGTATAGAGGGCTGGCAGCACATAGCTACCTGGTCTGAGAGCTATTTGGGGTGTTCCAGTACATGTAGATGCATAGAGGCATGTTTTCACTCCACTTCAAAACTGTTCAAAATTATTTGACATTTGCAATTTATATAACACCAAATTTGGGTGTTATATGGCTTTTCTAGTATAGAGTATATAATTTGTTTTTCCCCTTTTGCCATGGTTTTCTCATGCACCATTTTTTTATGTTTACTTTTCTCAGATTTATCGATGACACCTTTCTCAATTTTCCCTGAAATTAATGAAAAATAAATGGGCAAAAGAAAGGCTGGGAGCACCATGGCATCTTTGTGATGTGTGCCTTGAAGAAGTAAGTGAGCCTTTGTATTGTATGTACTATATGCACTACAGTATACTGTATGAAGGAGGTTAATGTTCATTTTAATTCTTATGAGTATCAGATAATAATTAAGTTAGTAATAATCTGCTAAGTAACTTGAGATAAATTGTGCATATAAATCTACTTTATAATTATTTAGTATATAATATAAAATTTATATGCACTTTTAAAGAGAATAGTGTAAAATCTTCAAAAGCATCAAAACATTAACTTCTTTTGTTTTACTTTATTTTTATATGTTTAAATTATATGTTTACTCATTTCATTCATATGAGAATAAGGAGTAAAAAAAACCATGCTTTATTCTGACAATATTTTCAATATGTCATAATCTTACTAAATAGAAAAGTACACTAAAGGAGGGCACACATATTCTAAGAGTAGATAAAATTTTTACATTTAAGTCCCCCCACAAAAAGATTTTTTTCAGATGTAAAAAAATTTTTCTGAATTACTAAGGAACATAGAAAGCTGACATTTTACACTCACAAATACTTATTAATACTTGCACAGTCTGTGATGAAAACTTTTACATTTTTGAAGCAGTCATGATTTAACAATGCTGAAATAAAATGTTGCTATTATGGAATAACATTGAATATTATAAAAATTCATTAATTTATTCATTCATTTATTCACTTTACAACCTGATCACTATTCTTCCTCTGCTACCCCCACAACACACAGTCCCTTCCCCATCCCTTCTCTCCTTCTCCTCTGAGAAGGTAGGGAGGTCCTTCTAGGTGTCCCCCCCCCCATCCTGGCACATCAAGTCTCTGCAGGGTTATATACATCCTCTTCCCCTTAGGATGAGTCAAAGAGGGCAGTCCAATTAAGAGATCAAAATCCACAGAAAAACAAAAGCTTTAGGGACAGCCCTGCTCGAGTTAGGATGCACACATGAAGACAGAGATACACATCTGCTGCATATTTGCCGGAGTCGTAGCTAGCTTGTATATTCTCTTTGGCTAAGTCTCTGAGAGTCCCTCAGGGTACAGGTTAATTGATTCTGTTGGTCTTCAGGTGGAGTTCCTATCTCCTTAGGGGCCCACAATCCTTCCTCCAATTCTTCGATAACATGCGCCTAGCCCAGTCCAATGTTTGCATGTTAGTATCTACATCTGTTTCAGTCACCTGCTGGGTGGACCTTCTCAGAGGATCTTCATGCTATGCTCCTGTCTAGATGCATAACAAACTGTCATTAGTAATGTCAATGATTGCAGCTTTCCATGGAATGGGCCTCTAGATGACCTGGTTATTAGTTGGCCATTCCCTCAGCCCCTGCTCCATCTTTGTCCCTGTATTTCTTATAGACAGGACAAAGTTTGGATCAAAGTTTTGTGGGTAGGTTGGTGTCCTAATCCTTATTTTTAAATTGTTCTTACTTTAAAACTTAAAAAGGCATGAGTGGAATAAGACCTTTCACATTATTTTTCCATTGGGATGAGCTAAAGAGAAAGAATTGTATGTGCTAATAAATATCATCTGTATGGACAGTTAATAATTTCTGATTCTATTTTGCTTGTTAATTTGAATTTCCTATTTACTGTAAGTTCTTCATCTCTGTTTCTATTTGGAAACGTTCTGAAGATAAGACTAACAAAAACTGTCCCACAGATATCCACCTAGGTCTTCTGCTTCCCCTGAGTCTATTTATTTTAAAATATTCATTGTCACATTGATTAAACACCTGTCATCAGGATGCATACACCTTTGATTCCTTTGCTGACTTATATCCCAAATCATGTGGTGACAGTGGAGTGTGGATGCTAGTCACAACAATTACACAATTTTGGACAAGTTTTTTGCTGAAGTTTCCCAGATGTCCTGGTGGGAGCAGAAAGATTTGATATTTCACCTCTAATAAGATATTGATATATTTTAGTGTATGCCACTAACACTGTAAGATATACAGAAAAAATATGTGTTATGAAGTGATGGTAAATTGTTATTAAGTCTGTAGACAAAAGTACACTAATAAGAGAGTTTCAAAACTGAGATTTATATAGGCCAAGCCTGAAATTCTCCCAATACTCTTACCACCGTGTGGTAATAAAGGACAGAATCATAATTTCCAACATTTTTTCCCCTAATGCCTTACTAACTCAAGACCCAGTGGAATGAGAATTAATTAGACACACCTGAATTCACAGAGTAGAGAGACAGAATTTTAATATGTTTATTTAGATTTTTTAAATATTAATAGGATAGTTCTATTTCTGAATAAATGAGAAAGCCTCTCCCTTAAAAAAAAAAAAAAATCTATGTGACACAATGACTTTAGTGCATCTTGATTTACAAACTAGAATGACTATTTTTAAAGAACGAGACCAGATGCACACTAATGTCCAGAGGTGAAAATTTCTTTGTAAGATTCCCTGTGTTGGTGGTAATGAGTTATCATAGAGACTGCTGTTTGCAACACGCTATTCATTTTGTCAGCTATAGGATTAACAGGACCAAGCAGAAACTTACTTCAAGGCCAAGGTTAAATCTGAAGGCCACTGGAGGGGTCAACTTGACTTCTCTATGGTCCATGAGTTGTGTTCATGTTGCATTCAGCAAAGGAAGCTTAATGTCTCTTTTGGCAGACCAAGCTATTGTCCTGGCAATGGCCTTATTTATTTGGAGGATTTCAATGGAACCCCTTTTGTCAACAACACAACTTTATGTAACCCATTCCTGGTACTGGAACCTTCATTTGGTGACACGTGATGGTCAGTTGGGACTCAGTCTCATTCACTAGTTGGAGAATTATTGGGATTGCCTTCATACCTTTTTGAAGTTTCACTGAACTCAGTTTCCTTACAGTCACTCAAATTCTGTTCAGTTCTAGCTTCCTCAATTTTCCCCAATTCTCATCCCTACCATTGGCATATCTGGGAAGCTATAAACTAGGCTTCCTTTGCTTAAAGATCTATTTTGGCATGTATTTTATAAGAGGCTTCTCCACTTCTCTCTCTCTCTCTCTCTCTCTCTCTCTCTCTCTCTCTCTCTCTCTCTCACATCCCCTCTGTGACAGAGCTTTATTGGGTAACACTGGAGAGTCCCCAAGTGGCTCTAGATTACTGGTATGACAGGAGGTAGTAATGCCTTATTGGAGATACAGGACCCTTCTTCATGTATAGACAATGATGACTGACATTAGATGATTAGGGTGGCGGGACAGAATCTGGGAGAGATTATTCTCACTGAGTCTCTGAACACTCACCCCACTGAACCGCTGGAGAGGGAACAGAACCAAGTTTATCTCATACCCATCACACCAGCAAATAAAGCTGAGCACCATTCAGCACTTGGGAGCTAGCCTAAGGCTTTACCATCACCTGCCCATTGTTGTTCCAGATGCCACCAGGACTGGAGCAGGATCCTCTTCCCTCACCTTTGGCCAGCCTGTGGGTTCACCTGCAAAGTCTCAGTGCCTTCAGGATGGTGTCTTGCCAAGGGTGGTGACCCCTGTCTTCTTTGATGCTCGCTTCAGCAGTGCAAGCTTCTTAGGTAGGCTAGAGCTGGCCTTCATCATCATGTCGTGCTCGATCTTCTTCAGGATCCCCAATTCCAGGTTCTTCTTCAACTTTTGCTGCTGTACAATGCGTGTCTTCTTGGGAGTGATGACTCGACCACTTTTCTGTGGTCCGTGGCTCTGCTCTGCCTCAGCAGCCGCCTTGCTTTTAGGTTTCTGTGCCTGGAAATGGGGTTGTCCCTGCGCCATGTTCCACTGCAAGCCGGAGGAGGGCCTCTTGTCTCTTTAAAGTGACCAGTATTAGAGAGTCAGTGGTCTTCAGACTTTAAGTTTACCCTGAAATGAGTTCATACGGGACCTTGGAACACATAGCTCTAAATAGGACACCTCCAACAAATGTCTTTTTCAGAGGCCAGGGAATCTCATAGAAGAGAAGGCAGAAAGAGGTTACCAACCAGAGGGAATCAAGGAAATGAGGAAAACAAGGTCCTCTAAACCAATTGAGCAAAGCTCATAAGAAATCAGAGAGACTAAAGTAGCAAGCAGAGGATCTGCAAGGGTCTGTGTCAGGTCATCTGTGTATATATTATTGCTTTTAGTTTATTATTTTTCTGAGTCTCCTCAGTCTGTGAATGAGTGGGTCTTTGATGGTTGTGCCTGCTCTTGGGACTCTTTTTCTCCCGTTGAGTTGCCTTGTCCAACTTCCGTATGTTGGGTTTGGTTTTATCCATATTTTATTCTCTTAGGTTTTGTTACTGTCTCTGAGAAGACTGTTCTTTTCTAACAAGAGACAGAAAGGAAGTAGATAAAGATGGGATGGAAGATTGAGTTCTGTAAAGCACAAAACACTTTTAAAAGTTACAGATATTAGAGGAAAATTATTACCAAGAAAAAATCTGAGGCTTAGTTGAATAAATTTTAAATGAAAGTATTAAAAACATTTTAACACCCTGAAGTTTCTTACAGGATCATTAAGATTGCCTGAATAGTTCATTATTCAATATTAGATTCTATTGATATGTGGAAGAGTCAAGGGGCTGCTTTTTTAATTAGCTCTCTTTAGATTTGTGGAAATTACTCGGTATGCTCTAATGAGACCAGCTCTATGTGTGATAGTGAAGGCTGTTTTATTTTAGGCTCTGAAGACCATCATACATACCTTCAAAAGATTGAAATGTCAAAAACAAGAACAAGCCAATTCAGTAGTACATATTTTTGCTGCTTGGATAGCATACCTGACCAGAGGTAGTTAAACTGCCCTGTCACCTAGGCAGGGAAACAGGTTTTCTGAGTGGTAGGCCCTAAATAGAAATTTCTGAGAAAAACACACTGATATTTGGACTCTGCACCACTGTCTTTAAATTTCTTACCTTCTCTAAAACCAAACACTATTAAAAGACTTGTTTTGTTTCTCACAATTTTAGAGTCTAAGAAATCTAAGCTTCATACAAAAGCATTTAGGAAATGGACTATATTCACAACAGAGGCCCTCATGACCTGAATGGCTCTTTTTAGGGGTCTCCATGATTATTGACACAACACCAGTACCTTGGTTTGGAGGGCACAAGCTGCCCATGGCACCATGCCATGTGTGTGCTGATGTGGAGGTCAAGTTGAACCAGCATATTAAGCACCTGTATTTGGGGTAAATTACATCATTGTTTACATAGGGTTGAAAGTATCCTGGGAAGTTGCCTGAGGTTTTTACTGGATCACAAACCTATAACATCTAGTTTCTCACCTTTAATTAGAATGGTCATACGTGGTTCAGTACAGCTGTTCAAGTCCCTGATTGTGAAGTAGTACCACAAATGTAATCAAGATAATTTTCTTTATTTCTGAGGTATTTTAGGCTTATACTTCCACACCCCATTTCATCCTCAAAGAAAGTCAGGACAGAGACTCAAACAGGATAGGAAGCTGGAGTCAGGAGTTGGTGCAAAAACCAAGGAGGGATGATATTGGCTTACACTTCATGGCTTGCTTAATCTGCTTTCTTATAGAACCCAGGATCATTAGCCCTGGGATGGCAACAATCATAATTGGTTGGACCATTCCCCATCAATCACTAATAAAGAAAATGCCTTATAGAGTTGCCTATAGCCCCATTTTATGGGGCACATTTTTATCCTTATTATTCTTTCCTACAGTACATCCTGACTGCCATTTTCCCATCCTGCACTCCTCTGAGTCCTTCCCTGACCTATCCTCTCCCTCAGATCTCCTCTTCCTCCATTTCCCTTCAGAAAAGTATAGACCTCCCAGGGAGATCAACCAAATAAGACATAAAAAGTTAAAATAAGACTGGACAAAAACATTCATATCCAGATTAGATAATGCAAATCCATAGGAGAAAAAGGGTCCTAAGAGAAGGCAAAAGAGTCAGAAACACAAATACCTCCCCACACACATATTTACAATACTAGGAGTCCCACACCAACACCTAGCTACATAACCATAAGTTATATGCAGACTTAACTCAGATTTATATAGTATACATGGTTGTCACTTCTGTGTCTGTGAGTCCTTATGAACCTTGCTTAGTTGATTTTGTGGCCATGTTCTCATGGTGTCCTCAACCTCTCTTGCCCCTACAACCCTTCCACCTCTTCTGTAAGTTTCCCCTGGCTCCAAGTTGTGACTGGATTTTGGTCTCTGCATATGGTCCCATCAATTATTTAATGACACTTCTCTGATGACAACTGTGCTAGGCAACAACCTATGAGTATAGCAGAATAGCATTACTAACTATTTCATTGTATTTTTTCTAGTCCTGTTTGGTTCTATCATGCACAACCTCTGGTCCCTGATCATCCAGATAGTATTAATTGTGGGCTCCCTCTCTTGGTTTGGGCCTCTGGTTGGACCACAAATGTATCAAGGTGTGTATGTTTGTGTGTGTGTGTCTGTGTGTGTGTGGGTGTGTGCATGCATGCGTGTGCATGTGTGTTAACAAATTAATTTTCAACCATCACTCTAAGTTTATATTTGTTTCAGGATCTTGATTATGTTTCTGTGATCATGTTATTTTATTTAGCTTAATTTCTTCATAGTTTATCTTTGTTGTTATATCTCTCTGTATACATGGATTAATTTACTTTGTCACATATAACATTTCTTCATTAAAATAACAAACAAATACATGTTCTTATAGGAGATGTACTATGATCTTTTGTAAAAGAATGTCTCTTAATACTGTATGAAATTAAAATTGAAATTAGAAACTTAGAAACTATATATATTAGCTCCTGTTTTATCTTGCTGTGTTAAAACACTCTGAGAAAGTAAATTAAGGATGGTAGGATATATTTAGATTCTGCTTGAAAGGACAGAAGTGTATGGCTCTAGGTCCTCTGTATCAACAGTCAGGAAGCAGAAAGCAAGAAATGTTTGTTCTCAGTTATTTTTTCCCTTTTTATTTGGTCAGTACTTAGCCCAAAGATTGAAGCTACCTCAAGCTAAGGTGGATCATCCGACTTTAATTACCCAACATATATCATTTCTCGTATGTATACTCAGAAGACATTCTCTTTTCTGATTCTAGATCCCATTGACATTCAATATTGACCATGTCAGTGGATGATCATCAGTTAGAAACTTTAAATATGAGAATTCAAGGAAAGGTGAACCTTACTCATATGCTTCTGCATAATGACATGTATATGACTGTAGAGGTTTGAATAAGAATGGCTACATACATTTTAATTCTTAGTAGTTATGTAGTGGTACTACTTGAGAGGAATTAGGAGTTATTGCTTTGTTGAAGTTGGTAAAGCTTTGTTGGGAAAAATATGCTGATGAAGTTGGGCTTTGGGGAGTGAGAAGCTTAAGAAAGTCCCAGGATCTCTCCTTTCCTGCTTCCTTTGGATACAGACATAGAACTCTCAAGTACTTCTCAAAAAGTATACTACTGACTTTAGTGAAAATGATCTAAATCTCTGACACTATAAGCAAGGCCCAATTAAACGATTTCTCTTATAAGAACTGCTATGATCATGGTGTTTTTTCATAGCAACAATGATGTGTGTGTGTGTGTGTGTTTGTGTACATATGTGTGTGTGTGTTTGTGTACATATGTGTGTGTGTGTTTGTGTACATATGTGTATGTGTGTGTGTGTGTATATATATATATATATATAGTGTGTGTTTGCATGTATAAATATATACATATATGTATATAGGTAAGTATATTTATATATCCATATATGTGTGCATTTATATGCATATGTATTTCTATGTGATGTGTCTGAATATATATATATATATATATATATATATATATATATATAAATATATATATGTATCAGTTTTAGATAGGGACTCATTATGTGACTTTGGCTTGCCTGTAACTAGCTATATAGACCAGGCTGACCTTGAATTACAGAGATTCACTTTCCTGTCCTCCTTGAGTTTTGTTGTTATAGGAGTCAGGACTGAGGAGTAGGTAGTCTCTGAGATCAACCAAGTCCCTTTTGTAGGATGAATAAGACATTGTGAATACTAGAATAACAAATGAGAGGAAGTAAGAGAATGTGACATAATCAAGAACCTGGAAAGTAGAGATCAGATGCTGCATAAGTAAAGGTGGCAGGTGGGAGTAAATGAAAATGACCATCAGAGAATACAAAAACCTCAGCTTCTGAAAAAGTACACACACACACACACACACCCACACACACACACACACACACACACACACACTAAGTGGGGAGGGAAAGGAGAAGGAAATGGGAAGAGTAGCTCTATCTTTTACTGGAACAGGTATCTCTCCAGGTGTAATGGGACAAGGGTAATTCAGAACTGGCAGTATGTGTGTATGCTCATCTGAGGGCTCTCAGTCAATTGTTTTATATGATCTTAAGGCTACTCCCATTCCTAACACCCTCCCCCTTTCCCTCACTATCTCAGTGGTGACATCCACAGCTCCTCTTCATATCTGAATATTTTGTTTGTTTGTCCCCCTCCCTCCAGCTCTCCTTTATCAGTTTGTTGCTATTTCAAAGAGCAGGGAGGGGATAGGAAAGATTTAATCTTTTCCTGGCTGAAATATCTACAAGCCTTTCTTCATTTTCTTTATCGCACCTTGCAGATGGTAATGAGGCTTGCATAGAATACGATAGAACATCAAGGAAAATATCAAAGAAACAGTGACCTGGCATTTACAGGACAGGAATGAAACCATCACAAGTTTCACTTTTCTATTCTATTTGAACTAGTGAGAACTAAACACTCCTTAATGGTGCACACATCACTCAGGACTAATACCACAGTGACAGTACTGGACTTTGTTCTCTAAAATCTAAATTCTAATTTTAGGGAGATAATTTGTATTAAAATAAAAGAAAACAATACATTATTTATAGCCAGCATAGCAGGTTAAATGAAAAGTTGAATGCTCTATCCATATTACTCACTAAGCTGATCTCAGAGCCTTTTAATGACAAAGTAAAAGCATGTGACAGGTGATATTAAAACTCATAGGGATTTACACTCTAACACAATAAAAGTTAATAAACTTCTTACAAAGTTTAAACATCTTCATCCTTATAGTGACATAACTTGTTCAAAAATATCTACAATTCAAAATTTCCCCCTAAAAGCATAGGACTATGCAGGTATCTTTATTGACAAAACAATAAGTTGTCATATAAATAGACAAGTCAACCAGTGACAAATCATTTTGGTGTTGCTATTTCTTGTCTTTGTCTTGTTTGTTTTGTTTTGTTAGATGTTGCAATATACAGCACAGCAAAAAATAGAATATAAAATAAATTCCTTTGGGAAACTATTATTTCTTGATTGCCATGCAAGTTAATCCAACATGTCATACTCCATCAAAACAAGAAGAAGAAATGATGGCCCCAGAAGACAATTAAATATTGGACCAGTAGTTGGGTTAATAGAAGAAAATGTGACCGCGCGTCACTGTAATCAATGGTATTATTTATTACCAGAGACTGCAGAACAATGGTACAGATATTTTAAAAGAATGCACACTAGTCATTTGCCATCCGGAAGGATGCTCCAACAATGAGAACAGAAGATGCAGCTATGCCGAGGAACACATTGCTGACTGACAGTGAGGAGTTCAGAACA